>JADMLD010000842.1:0-118341 GCA_017589585.1 Phylloscopus whistleri
GACATGACTCCCACAGAGCTGCTCGACGTTTTAATGTTTGCCTGCCAAATATTTTCCTTCTCCTCCCCAAACATTTCTTGGTTCACTTAATTGATTTGCATTTCTCTGTGAGAAGTCTCAGCTTTTCATTCCAGATGCAGAAGTGGACATCTTCAAACACCTCCCGTTCCTGGGGGAACCCTTTGTTTGGAATGCAAAGCCTCTGTTCTTCCAGTCCCTGCCTAGATCAAGCACTTTCTGCTCCAGCAAACTTTGCATACATTAACTGCACAGCTCCAAGTCAGGCAAAGACAAAAGATGCTGGTGGTGTCTGCTTAAGTGGGACTTGTTTCTGGTGGAGAGGTGCATGCAGCCAAGTGCCTGCCTCATTAGTAAAACCCACTTGCATTTTCTGGTTTTGTGTGTGTGTGTTCGAGTGTCTGCTTCTCCATAAATCTTCACTCTGGGGAAGCAGACAGCATTCAGCTGCAGCTAAAGCTGGAGCCCAGCTGAGCTTGTGACATGTATGTAAAAATGAATGGTAATGTTGCTAAGTGTCTTGTTCTAAAAGCTAAGATTAAAGAAAAAAAAAACCACCCAGGTTCAATAAAAAGCTTCAATTTCCATTTGCTTTGAAGGGGATGTTGTGTCAATATTCCTCCAGCATTACTGAGGCAGGTTTGGAGAACAAACACCCAAATCTCCTCTGTACACATCTGCAGCAGGCTGGGCACAGAGGGGGATGGCAGCTGCCTGTGGAGAGGGACAGGAGCTCTGCAGGGCTGCCCTGCCTGCTCCCAGCCCTGGGAGCACTTGCTGCCTTGGCTGGGTGGCTTGGGCTGTGTTAATTCTCTCCCAGCTCCATCTGGCACGAGATGTTTGCAGAGGATTGGCTGTTACACACCATTCCTGAGCTGTCTGCAGGAGCCTGGTGTGTGAGAGGGCGAAGCTGTTGGAGATGCCAGAATGATGAGGCAGATGCTGTCATGGTCCCAAGGCTGGGGAGGGGGCTTTGGCCAAGGTTTGGGCCAGTGAACCATCTCCTGTATCAGGCAGGAAATGCTGCAGCAGCTTTGAATGTGGCATTCTCGGATTTGAGAGTGAGGAGAAATGCTGGGATTCCCCCTGGTTCTCCTTTTCCTGTTCCCTCTTTCCTGCTGGCATGTGTCTTACCACAGCCAACTGAGCTTGTGCCCTCATCCTCCACACGTGCTGGGCCTTCCTTCTGCTCCTGTGCCTGAGCTGCACCACGGAGCAGGGCACCAGAGAGAGAGGACCTGCTCCCTGTGCACCTTTGAGTGATTTCTTTAGGCTCAGTCCTGTACATCCCAGTGAGGAAAAGAACAAGGTCACGCTCCTGCCAGCTCAAATACAAACCCTGCCTTGACACGCTGTTCTCAGCCTGCTGTGTCCTTGCTGTGCATTGCTCCTGTGCAGGCTGGGAGGGGTGTTGATAGCTCTGAGGTGGGGCAGGAGGAGCTGGGATCTCCTGTGGAGCTTTCAGATGGAGCAGGAGGAGCTGGGATCTGCTGTGAGCCTTTCAGATGGGGCAGGAGGAGCTGGGATCTCCTGTGGAGCTTTCAGATGGATCAGGAGGAGCTGGGATCTGCTTTGAGCCTTTCAGATGGAGCAGGAGGAGCTGGGATCTGCTGTGGACCTTTCAGATGGGTCAGGAGGAGCTGGGATCTGCTGTGAGCCTTTCAGATGGATCAGGAGGAGCTGGGATCTGCTGTGAGCCTTTCAGATGGGGCAGGAGGAGCTGGAATTTCCTGTGGACCTTTCAGATGGGTCAGGAGGAGCTGGGATCTCTTGTGGACCTTTCAGATGGAGCAGGAGGAGCTGGGATCTCCTGTGGACCTTTCAGATGGAGCAGGAGGAGCTGGGATCTCCTGTGGACCTTTCAGATGGGTCAGGAGGAGCTGGGATCTGCTGTGAGCCTTTCAGATGGGGCAGGAGGAGCTGGGATCTCCTGTGAGCCTTTCAGATGGGTCAGGAGGAGCTGGGATCTCTTGTGGACCTTTCAGATGGGGCAGGAGGAGCTGGGATCAGCTTGAGAAATGCACAGCCACACACCTGGAGTCAGCTGTGCTGTGCCCTCGCAGGGAGGCCACTGCAAAGAGAAGTGCCAGCAGGGTGTTGATTTGCTTAAACCCCGAGCAAATATTTGCAGCAATTAAATTTTGTAAGTTGGTGCTTCTGCTGCTACACCTGCAGCACTGACCACAGGATCCGAAGCTGTGCTTCAGCTGAGGGGAGCCTGAGCAGCCTGAGCCCTGATTTCCCCCTAGAAGAGAGGACAGATCCACTTTGCAGTCAGTGACTGCAGGATCTGCCAGCCCGAGGAGCTGGGGAGCAGCAGGCAGCAGATGGTGCTGCGAGGCTGCTCTGCAGCAGCTCAGGAGGACCTGGCTGGGAAACCCTCCCTGGGAATCTCTGCCAAGCCCTGTGTTCCCACACTAGCAGGCACTCACTCGCTCCTGTTCTTTGCCTGGGGTTTAACCTGACATCATTTCTGACAGGGATTCAAAAATCTGCCAGCTCTGTGCTCTGGGGAGGGATTGCTGCACGAGCAGCTCGGTCCCCTGGGGATGAGCCAGCTCCCCAAATTGCAAAGAAATCCCCTGATGCTCCTGGCACCTCCTTGTCACTGTCAGCCTGTGGAAATGGCCTGGGGGGATTTCACCCCTGCCTGCTGGGAGCCTGTGGGACCCCACAGCTCTGGGGCTCTGCGATGTTTTTATTAACCCTGCTTGAAACAGCCGTGGATTTGTCAAATTTGCAGAGCGTGGCAGAATGGTGGTGTGCAGTGCAGAGAGGGTGAGAGAGGCCTGAGAACGGCTCCCAGGGGTCACTGAACAATTCCATCCTTTGTTCTCCTGTGGGAAAGGACACGATGTTCTGATCTCAAACAGCCAAAAAAAGAAAAACAAACGGGTGAAAAATTCCTGCAGCGGTGAGGAGGCGCTGGGAGATCACCTGGAGAGAGGAGAAGTCTGTTCCTAGAGTGGCACAGTGAGTGGAAGTTGAGTCTCCCCAGCCCTGCTTTCTCTGTTTCTCTGAAAGCCATGTGCTCTAACCCCAAGGGCCCCTCCCTTCCCTCAGAAACCCTCAGATGGGGAACTGTGCAGATTGGAGCTCCTCAGGGTGCTCCTGAGCCATGGCCTTGGAGACAGCACATCCTCTGCTGGGACCTGTCTCTCAAAAACCAGATTATTTTCACTTCCTGGGTGATCCAGGGTTGACCTGTCCCTGGAATTTGGGCACCACCACACATGTGGCTGACCCCTGACTCATCCTGGTCCTTTTCCTGCCCGTGCTGCTGCTCTGGAGCCCATTTACCAGCAGCAGGATGAGTTCACATCTCTCCTGTTGCAGAATCACACACAGAGAGCAAACCCCTTCCTCTTTCTCCTTGCAGCCATCCCTGTGTCTGGGCTGTTCCTCTGCTTCTCCCCAGCCTGGTGCCCTCTGAGCCACCAAGGTCTGCTGGCCCTTGTGCCTGAGGTGTTTGCTGGAGGCTGTGTCCCTGTGTGTCCCTGTGTGTCCCTGTGTCCCCAGAGCATCCCTGGCACTTGTGTCCCAACCTCAGGGGCGTGCATGGAGCTCTAGGCTGGCACCTGTCACTTGTCATTGTCACCTGAGCTCCCAACCTGCTGCTCTTGGTGTTGGGGACACAGTCCTGGTGTGGTGGGGACAGCTGTCCTGAGTCCTTGCTTGCAAAGTCACTGTTTTTTCACTCAGCTCTGTGGGCAAAGGGCAGGCCCAGACACAGAACCCGGCTGTGTGCTGTTATTTCTGGTTCTCCGCACTGTCTGGACTCTTTCCCCCCTTCCTGCAAGGCATTTTTGGGGGGTAGCAGGGCCAGCTCTTTGCAGGGGCTCTGGGCACACAGGGGAGCCCACCCTGAGGCATTTAGCCCAGGGTAAAAAGCAGCTTTCACACCAAAAAAAGCACTTTGAATCAGGGGTGATGCCTCTCCTGGGAGGAGGAGGCTTTGTCCTGCTGAATTACACCCAGCAGGGTCCAGGCATGGAGGCTGCAGGGAGAAAAGTGGCTCTGAAAAAGGATAGGATGGGAAAGGGCTGATGGCTCCCATTACTCCTGGCTTGGTCCTAAAAGCAAAGCAAAGGTTTGACAGCCTGTCCTGCTGGGGATTCACAGAAGGAAAATTCAGGAGAAAAGCAGGAGAGAATGTGCAGGGAGACAGCTTGGCTGGGATTTGGGAGTGGGGGGATGCTGGGATTCACAGATCGGGGGGGGTGGAAGAGTAATTCACCCTAAAAAGTGAGTCAGCCCCACATCCTGTGGTTGAAAAGGAAAGGGATCCAAGCAGAGCCCAGGATTACTCTTGTCCCAGTAAATCCGAAAGAGAAATTCCAGAGAAAGAGGAAGTCGCTAGAAAAAGCCTGAAAATCTAAAATAGAGCAGTAAAAATCGTTCAGCTCAGCAGTGAGGTGGCCCAGGAAGCTCTGAGGGACTCGATCAGAGATGAGGATGGGGAGGAAACCGAAAGGAGAGGAATAAAGAGATAGAAACCCACGATGATCCCAAAGGGGGTTTGGTGTGCTGAGGGGCTGCAGTGATGCTGGCACGTCCCTGGGGATGTGGCAGAGAGCTGGGATGGGCACACAGAGGGAACGTGGAGGGTAAAAGGTTGGAACCACAACATGAATTCAGCCCTGGGGAGCTGAAACAGCAAGGGCTCAGCTTAGCAAGTGAGGGTGTCTGCACCACCAGAGGCTGCCTCAGCTCTGCTCCTGCAGGGCACAGAAAGAGGTGGGAGAGCCCAGAAAGGATGTTGTGGAGGAAATTTGGCAGATAAGGGCTGTTAATTCTCTGGTTGCAGACTGAAGGGCTGAGCTGAGCCAGTTTCAGGGTGAAGCAGCTGACACCAAAACCACCTCCAGGCCTGGAGGGGAGCGAGGGAATCTGGTGCTTTTCCTAGGAAGGGGAGATTGGACAGCCTTGGAGAACATTGGTTCCAGTGCTGCTTTGAGGGACACCTTGGAAAGCAGGGCTCTGGGAAGAGGCCCTTGTAAAGACAAAGCACTCCACACTGGGAAGGAATCTCAGCTCCAGCCTGGGTGGGCTGTGGAAGGTGCTGGTGGGACCGGTGTCCATGGGAGCAGTGCTTGGTTTTCATCTTGGGTCAGAAGCCTCTGTGAGAACCTCACAACCCTCCCATGCAAACCTGATTTCCCCTCTGTTGGTGTTGCCAGGCAATTTCCAGCCTGTCCTCACAGCAGGGGTGGCACAGCCCAGCTCAGATTCCCTGGCATGGACACCCCCAGCCACTGCTGCTGGCAGGGAACCACTGCCAGGAGAGGGATGCCAACTTCTCCCTGGGTTTGCCACAAACGCCACTTCTCACCCTGCTCTGTCACCACAGGCATCCAGAGTGAGGCCCACAACCTCCCTCCAACCTCTGGTGCCTTCACATGGATCAGTCCCTCATTTTTCAACCCAAACCTTTTGCATTTAGTCGGCCTTGTGATGTGTGCCGTGGGATTTTCCCTGCCCCAGACACCCCCAGCCCCCAAACTGGAGTGGCTGTTCCCGTTCCCCCTGTCCCCAGCAGCAGGATCCTTCTCTGCAGTGCTGCCTTGGGTCCCTCCTCCACCCCTCAAGGTCGTTGGAATCCTTTTGTGTGATGTCCTGGCCCGCTCTGGATTGATGATCCCACCTGGTTTTGCCTCATCAGCACATTTCCTCTGCCTTCTCCTGCTTTGTGTGCCAAGGTCATTAATGCAAATGTCAAGCAGGATATTTTTTGAGGCAGAAACTCCAGGAACTGTGTGGGTAAGCCCCTCTCAGTGTGACACAGCCCCTTTCAGCTGGAGCAATTACCATTCTCCTTTCAGGCAGCTCTTGACCAAATTTACTTTTCATATGCCAGTCACATCTTCTCTGCCTTTGCTCATAATTTACTATCTGGCCTTAATTCAAGTGTCTTCTTGAAGCCCAGATGAGTGAAATCTACTGCCTTTCCTTCAGCACAAATATCTCTGAACTCAGAAGAGGCAGCTATTAGGACTGGCATTAAAATAGCTCAGGATAATAATTTAAACAAAAAATAGTTTCAGTTATATCAATGTGCCTGCTAACCAAGAGTTGGGTGGCACAGAAATTTGGGTCTTGGATGGGTGCCCTGTTTGCTGGGTGACAAACTGGCTGCTGGTGTCACCAGTGGTGTGGGACAATGCTGGGGGGATGGTGCGGATGCAGCTTTGATTTTATTTTTTTTATTTTTATTTTTTTTTTATTTTATTTTTTTTTTATTTTATTTTTTTTATTTTATTTTACTTTTTTTATTTTTATTTCATTTTACTTTATATTTTTTTTTATTTTATATTTTATATTTTGTTTTATTTATTTGTTTTATCTTTTTTTTTTTCTTTTTCTTTTCTTTTCTTTTCTTTTCTTTTTCATTTTATATTTTATTTTATATTTTATTTCATTAATTTCATTTCATTTTATTTCATTTCATTTCATTTCATTTTTTATATTTTATTTTATTTTATATTTTATATTTTATTTTATTTTTATTTTATTTTTTTTATTTTTATTTTATTTTATTTTATTTTATTTATATATTTTTTTTTTTTTTAGGGGTCCCTGTGGTCCCTTCTCCCACCTTGGTGCAAGGAGGCATCAAAACTGACCCTTCATTAACAGACACACGGATATGGTTGAAATTATCTTTATTTAGTGTATTATTACGACATAGTTTAAATAATTGTTGTGCTTAGAAAAAAAAGAATATTTAGTTTAACTTAAATAAGTTAAATAAAATAATTCTCCCCGTCGAAGAAGGCTGGGGGTGAAATCCTCAGTCGTGCTGGAGGCTGGAAGGCCTGCAGGGGTGGGCTGGTGGCTGCCAGCAGGGAAGGCTCAGTTTTCCAGGCTCTGGAAGTGCTTCAGGAGCTGCTGCACCCACGCTGCCCGTGGGTCTGCACACACCTGCTTCTCCTTCTTGGTGACCACGCTGTGGGGACAAACCTGCCTTGAGGGGCTGGGCTGGGGCACTGGGATCTGAGTGCCACAGCACCACCCCCAGTGTCCCCTTGTTGTATTCCTCTGGGAAATGGTTTTTCCCCAGAACCCCCTAAAGCCTGTAACCCTTTAGTTTGACCCTACCTTCCCTTATCTCTAACCTATTGGCTCAGTGCCAGTTATCTATCCTGATATAGAGACTAGATAAACCCGTGCTCCTTCCTCTTTCACCTTCTTTCTTTTTTTTTTCCTTTTTCCAGCCTTTTCCTGATGCTGCCATCGAGGGTTTGCAGTGACCATGCAAACTCCAGCTTCCCCTGGCCTGGCTGCTGACCCTGCCTCGGGTGACATGACTAATTCCTGACTAATTCAAGGGAAAAGTCCAACTGCCCAAAAGATGCTGAGCCATGGCACAGCCTGTGCTCCCAGCCCCACTTCTTGTCCAGCAAATCTCCCCCAGCCCCAGGTCCTGCCTGGTGTGAGCATCTGTGGGACAGGGAATGGGTGCAAATCATCTCCTGGAGCTGGGCAGAGCTGATCTGCCCTTGGGGTGGTGGAAGAACAGCTCCAGCTGTTTCAGCTCATTTAGTTTGACCCTACCTTCCCTTATCTCTAACCTATTGGCTCAGTGCCAGTTATCTATCCTGATACAGAGTCCAGATAAACCCGTGCTCCTTCCTCTTTCACCCTCTTATCCCTGGAACCCTTCGAGAACAAATCCTTGGAATAACCCTGAGGTGAGAGCCTCTTTTGGAATCTTTTATCCCATCCCCTGAGATATTTCCCCCAAAGCCCCTGGAGGAGACTGAGCCAGCACAGGAGCTCAGGGGGGAGCATTTCACCCCCTGTGTGTCCCCAGGCCCCCCTGGCAGTGCTGGGTACTCACATCACGCCCGGGTGGCTGCAGGAGCTGCTGGTGACGAAGACGGAGCTGACGCGGCGCCGAGGGATGGGCTGCCTCTGGTAGCTGAAGCAGCAGGCGCTGGGGACACCATCTGTGAGGGCAGGGGACAGACACACGGCCCTGGTCAGACCCCCAGCTGCAGCACAGCCTCTGCCCCCTCCAGGGGTTTGCCATCTGGTGCCACATCCATCCCCTGGCAGAACCCCCTCCGGGAGCGCCCCCAGCTCCAAAGCTGCAATCCCACGGTGGGACACTGACCCCCCAATCCTGCCCACGGCCACCAGGGTCCCCCTGACAGGGCTGGGACTCTCCAGGGAGGACACAGCCATGCTGGACTCACCGAGGTGACCCTCAGATGGGGAGCAGGTGGCCAGGAGGAGCAGAGTGACCAGGGTGGCTGCCAGGACCTTCATGGTGCTGTGGGAGAGGAGCTGGAGCTGGAGCTGGAGCTGGAGCTGGAGCTGGGGAGGCTGCAGGACTCTCTCTGTGGCCCCTGGGGCCGTGCTCCCCTTTTATATCCCCATCCCAGGGGTGGGTGCAGGGTTTCAAAGAAAGAAAGTGAGGCCATCCTACCGAGGAAATTATGTCAGGAACAGTTTCGCTGAGCTGGAAAAGGCGAGGAAACCGCAGAAGGGGAAGCGCCGGGCACGAGGCTGCGGCTCTCGAGAGGCTCTTTGGGTGCCTGGTGCTCCCAAACTGTCAGGGGGATGCCTTGGGCAGGCTGAGCTGGAACAGAGACTGGGCAGAGCCAGAGAATAAAGCAGAGATTGATTGAAAGGCCTCCAGGATTCACCTTGGGCAGGACAGGAGCCTGGCCAGGGCTGCACCCAAGGGGGACCCAAAATGGGCACAAAATGGACACAAAATGGTCACAAAATGTACCCAAAATGGGCATAAAATGGACCCAAAATGGGCACAAAATGGACAAACGGTCACCAGGTCTGACACTTTGATCAGTTTGGGTCCATTTGCACATTGGGGTTTAATTGTCCAATTACAGCTCCAGGCTGTGAGCTCCCATCCTTCTTGTTCCTCCCTCCAGCCACCCTTGTTTGTGCTTTGGGGCTGAAAGTTGTCCTTGGTGTGCAGCAGGAGCAGGATTTGTTTTGTGTCCCTGCTCTGTGAGGAGCTGAGTGACCCTGAATGTGAGCTCAGAGCTGCACCCCTGGGCAGCACAGAGCCTAAAAAACATGAAAGATAAAACTGAAGGGATCAGGGCAGCTGCTGGCCTGGATCAGGGCAGCAGAGGCCAGGCCCTGCACCTGCACCTGCAGGGACTCCCCTCTGCTGCACACCCAGCTGCCAAAATCACTCCTTCCTCCAATTTTTTTTTTCCTTTTTCCAGCCTTTTCCTGATGCTGCCACCGAGGGTTTGCAGTGACCATGCAAACCCCAGCTTCCCCTGGCCTGGCTGCTGACCCTGCCTCGGGTGACATGACTAATTCCTGACTAATTCAAGGGAAAAGTCCAACTGCCCAAAAGATGCTGAGCCATGGCACAGCCTGTGCTCCCAACCCCACTTCTTGTCCAGCAAAACTCCCCCAGCCAGCAGGTCCTGCCTGGTGTGAGCATCTGTGGGACAGGGAATGGGTGCAAATCATCCCCTGGAGCTGGGCAGAGCTGATCTGCCCTTGGGGTGGTGGATGAAAGAGCTGTTCCAGCTCTTTCTCTGACTCCCAACTTCCAGCTCTTTCTGTTTCAGCCACTCTGTGCATGGGGCTTCAAAGGAATAAATAAATCAACCCTTTGGGTTTGACAATAACCAGGGTTTCTGTCTGTGGTGGTTCAGGAAGGCTCGGAAAATTCACCTGCTGTAAATGCTCCTGCTTGTCCTGTGTCCCTGGATCCACAAAGGCAGGAGGAGGGGACTCAAGTCCCCAGAATAATGCAGATCTGCAGGAGTTTATTCTGTTTTTCTGCCCTGCTGGTTGCAGAGACACCGAGAGGTTTCTCTAGAGCTTAAAGCACTCTGTGTGTGTGCAGAGGAATCCCAAGTTCAGGGCCAGCCAGTGGAAGTTTTTTGTGTTTTCATGGAGTTTTTTGTGTTTTCATGGAGTTTTTTGTGTTTTCATGAAGCTTTTTGTGTTTTCATGAAGTTTTATGTGTTTCAATGTAGCTTTTTGTGTTTTCATGAAGCTTTTCATGTTTTCATGGAGTTTTTTGTGTTTTCATGAAGCTTTTTGTGTTTTCATGAAGGTTTTTTTTTGTATTTCCATGATTTTTTTGTGTTTTCATGGAGTTATTTGTGTTTTCATGAAGCTTTTTGTGTTTTCATGAAGGTTTTTTTTGTGTTTCCATGATTTTTTCGTGTTTTCATGGAGTTTTTTGTGTTTTCATGGATTTTTTTTTGTGTTTTCATGCTCCCTCTCTGCCTGTAAACCCCACATGTCCCACAGAGATTTCCCCACACCTCTGCCCCCCAGCCCCCCTCCGGAATTCTGGCACCTTCCTGACCTCACCTCTGTTTGTGCACAGGGGAGAAGTGGGAATGGGGACAGACACGATGAAGAAAAACAGGAATTGCTGTCTGGGTCAACCCCAGGAAGGAGATTCTGAGCTCTCCAAAACCCTGGGCTGGGATATAAAATAAATAAATAAATAAATAAATAAATAAATAAATAAATAAATAAATAAACATATATAAAAAAATAAAAATATAAAAAATAAAAAATATAAAAATATAAAATATATAAATATAAAATAAATAAATAAATAAATAAATATAATTTTTTTTTTTTTCTTTTATGGAGAGAGCAGCCCTGAGGCAGGGATGAGCTGAGCTTTTGGTGGGTGCCCAAAAAGAGGGAAAAGGGGCAGGATGGGCAAGAAAGCAGCACAGGGGGGACAACAAACCCCACAGGAGCGTGGTGAGGAATATCCCACAGCCAGAAACCCCTGGAAAATGAGGCCAGGGCACTGTGGGCGCTGCAGTTTCCAGAGGGTGACTTGTTCATCCGGCAGGAACCGCAGAAAAATCTCACCCTGAGTGGATTATTTCTGATGGAAAAGGCAAAACAAAAAAATGTTTCCTCTCTGCTGCAGAAGTGACCGGCCAAGCTTTCGGTTCTCCATTCAGCCCAGGGACTTCTTACCGGCTGCTGATGAAACACTTTCCATTGTGACTGGAATCGAGGATATTACGGCGAATTGCACAAAAAAAAAAAAAAAAAGAAACCAAAAAAACGCGGCTCAGCAAGAGCAGGGAGCTCGTGTTTGATTCTGTTTAAGGAATCGGATATCAGGAACTGATATAAAGGGAGAGTGAAGAAATGACTCGCGGTTTTATTTCTCCTGCCACGGAAGATCTCTGAATCTGAATCATCCGAATCCAGCAGGGGAACGCAAATTTAGCGAGGGGAGGGGAGGAAACAAAGGGAAAGAGAAACTTCGGCTTCACAAATGCAGATTTGAGACAGTAAAAGAAGGAAAAAGCCCATTAATGAGGGAGGGGAGTAAAGAGCCCGAGATGCCTCTTGTGTTTGGCTTGCCTGGTTATGATGGTCGAGTACTCGGTACCGCCAAAATTATGTGCACCCAGGAGAGAAAAGGGAAAGGAGAACAAAAAAAAAAAAAAAAAAAAAAAAAGGAAGGAAGGGGCAGTCGAGGCAGGTGCAGCCAAAACAAAAAGGCTACAAAGGAATTCCCAGGAATTCCTCCTGAGCCAGGCTGCGGCCACCTCACCACCAGGACAAACTCACATGGAGTGGGGAGAGCAAACGTGGCACTGGTCTGGCATGATCCGATGGGTTTGGCACTGCCTTGCATGAGCATCCCAAAGAAAAGGAGGGAATTGAGGGAATTAAATAAAGGAAATGAAATCTAAAACCCCTTCAGCCCCCGAGGCTGTGCAGAGAGACCATCCCTGACTGAGGGCAGGACAAGGAGGAGCAGCAGGGACGGTGTGGGGTCAGAGCAGACCCCAAACTGGCTCAGCCCCGGGGTGAGGAACCTCTCTCTTAGGGACGAGAGGAGAATCACAGAATATCCTTGAGCTGGAACAGGACCCACGAGGATAATCAAGTCCAGCTGCTGACCCCGAGGCAGGGGGATGCTCTGGGCACCCCTTTCAGGAGAGGGACCCCACACTTGGCAGCACCAGAGGGATCAAAGCAGCCTCTGTGTTATAAATGCATGTTTTAGAGTTGGCTTTTGGCAGACAGTAAGATGATTACTTTAGGTATAAATAGGGGAGGGTTATACTGTATGTTCTTTTATTAATAAAGTTTGAAAAATGTGATAAATGAATATGCCTAGATAGTAACTAAGTAGAGATTGGGGGGGGTTGTATTTTTTTTACCATTCAAGTAGATAGAAGGGATGTCTGGCATTCCTGAGATTAGAAAGACAATCGATTCTTTAAGAACCTGACGGATTTATAACACCCTCCCAGACTGTGTGAAATCATACAGATAAATTGTATATTTAGGGGGGTCTTGAAACTAACGTACCTATTTTGAATTATGCATTAGCTTATTTTAATATGTAACACAGGGACCCTTAAAACAAAGGATCTGAAGGGGGAAAGTGTGCTGATCTCACTGCTGGTGATATCAGCACCTCGGCCGAAAAAAAGCTTTATTTTTCTGTCTCCTAATTGTCTATTTTATTTTTATTAAACTTATAAATTTTACACAGAAGTGAATCGTGTTTTTCACACTCTGCCTTGCCCAGCCCGGGGCAGGAACCCACAGCAGGAAGAAATGAAAGTCAGGGCCAGCTCCTCGATCCCGTGCAAGTGCAGGGGAAGCCACTGGGGTTGTGCAACATCCCTCTGGGAAGTGACACTCATTGATAAAAATCCTGCAAACGGCTCCTGGGGCTCGAGGTTCTGAGAAGAAGACAGGGCAGGCTCACGAGCTGCCCCTCAGCCTCGTGTGTGTGGTTTTGTGGGAGAAATTCTGCACTCAGAGCAGAGTTCCTACACCAACATCAGCGTTTGGGGCCTGAAAGTTGTCCCTGGTCTTCAGCAGGAACAGGATTTGTTTTGTGTCCCTGCTCTGTGAGGAGCTGAGTGACCCTGAATGTGAGCTCAGAGCTGCACCCCTGAGCAGCACAGAATCCTGAAACACGTGAAAGATAAAACTGAAGGGATCAGGGCAGCTGCTGGCCTGGATCAGGGCACCAGAGGCCAGGCCCTGCACCTGCACCTGCAGGGACTCCGTGTCTCTGCAGCCTTTCTAGTCAGGAAATTGTTCTTTTGACCAATCTCCAGCAAAAAGGGAACAAATGTGAGACCCACGGTGCCCTGCAGCTCGACACAACCTCACTCCCTCAGGCTTTTCCCTGTGCAGGCAGGAGCTGGTGTTATCAGTGGGGATGTGCAGGGCCTGTGGTGGGGACAGAGCAGGGTGAGAAGTGGCATTTGTGGCAAACCCAGGGAGAAGTTGGCATCCATCTCCTGGCAGTGGTTCCCTGCCAGCAGCAGTGGCTGGGGGTGTCCATGCCAGGGAATCTGAGCTGGGCTGTGCCAGCCCCAGAGCTGCTCCACAGCCCTTGGTGCCTTCAGTTTTATCTTTGATGTTTTTTAGGCTCTGTGCTGCCCAGGGGTGCAGCTCTGAGCTCACATTCAGGGTCACTCAGCTCTGCACAGAGCAGGGACACAAAACAAATCCTGTTCCTGCTGCACACCAAGGACAACTTTCAGCCCAAAGCACAAACAAGGGTGGCTGGAGGGAGGAACAAGAAGGATGGGACCTCACAGCCTGGAGCTGGGATTGGACAATTAAACCCCAAAATGCAAATGGACCCAAACTGATCAAAGTGTCAGACCTGGTGACCATTTGTCCATTTTGGGACCATTTTGGGTCCCCCTTGGGTGCAGCCCTGGCCAGGCTCTTGTCCTGCCCAAGGTGAATCCTGGAGGTCTTTCAATAAATCTCTGCTTTATTCTCTGGCTCTGCCCAGTCTCTGTTCCAGCTCAGCCTGCCCAAGGCATCCCCCTGACAGTTTGGGACCATCAGGCACCCAAAGAGCATCTCAGGAGCTGCAGCCTCCTGGCCCAGACCCACGGGGACACTGAGCTCTCAGCCCCACCCCTGGCAATCTGGCTTCTCTGAGCCATTCAACGCTTTCATCATCTGGCACCTCTGTGTGGGCTCCATCTCTGAGTCAAACGTGGCATTTTTGGAGTGGGATCCCCACCCCTGGAGATGTGACACAAAGATGTGTCACCTGGGGATGTGGGTTTGGTGCTGGGTTGATGGTTGGATTTGACCTTAGAGGTCTTTTCCTTAAGGCTTCTATGGTTTAGAGAAGCAGTTCCTGCCCTGTCCTTCACACACCCCAATATTCTGCTGGGCCCTGGCATTTCTGGCACCAAAGAGCAAGCAGAGCAGTCTTGTTAACTCTCATTTTCTCTGCAAAAATGATTGAGAATTGCAGTTACAAGGCAAGAACATCCTTTCCAATTCCAGCCCAGCTCCAGGTGATGCAGTCCTGTGGGCATTGTGGCAGATGAATTGGCCCGAGGTCACTGATTTGTACAAAAAATGCCCTAAATGGGGGCAGATAAATGGCAACACATCTGGCAGTGTGTATAAAGGTGACTTTGAGAGTGGGGCATGTCCTAGCTCATCAAAAAGATAATTCAGACTAGCAGGGAAGTGGATAATGCAGTTTTTTCTGGAGAAACTGGCTGCCCATGGCTTGGGCAGGGGCCCTGTTTGGGTGACAAGCTGGCTGATGGCCCAGGGAGTGCTGGGGAAGGGAGTGACACCCACCTGGGGCTGGGTTCCCCAGGGACAGAGCCAACCCAACCCCTGAACACCCTCCAACACCCCAAAGGGAATCTTCCATTGCCAGCCTGGCCTCCATCCCCATCCCACGGGCAGGGCATCCTCAAACCCCACACCTGGGCAGGGCCTGCTTCACCTTGGAGGGCAGCTGGGCCCTTTGGGTTTCCCTGTCCTCCCAGGGGCTCCTGGGCTGTTCCTGGGAAGGCTGAGCCTACCTGTGACCCCTTTTCCTGCCCAGGACTGACATCTCACTGCAGGTAACACAAGGAATTTTACTGAGTCCATGCGGGGTGCAGCACAGGGGAGGGGACAGGGCCAGCTCCCTGAGTGAGTGAGTGACACAAAAACACACAGAGAGCTGGGGGGTACAGATAAATAGAGATTTTTGGGAAGGCAGCTTCACATGGAGGGGACAGGGCCAGCTCCCTGAGTGAGTGAGTGACACAAGAACACACAGAGAGCTGGGGGGTACAGATAAATAGAGCTTTTGGGGAAGGCAGCTTCACATGGAGGTGCTGTTTGGCTCCTTCTGCTTCTTCAGGTACTCCTGGAACCACCTCTGCTCTGGGTCCACACAGACCCTGCCCTTCAGCAGCTTCACCCTTGTGGGGAGAGAACATCCTGAGTCAGCCTGGGAGGGGAGGGGAGGGTCCCACCCGGGGTTCCTGCAGCCCCCTGCCCCCCACTCCCCCTGCAGGTGCTGCCTCTTGGCCTGCTGACAGCAGAAATGGGGAGATTTTTGGGGCCCTTTGGGTGCAGCAGGGAGGGAGGGGAGCGTGGAGAGCCAGCTCAGGACAGCCCCACCCACAGCACCCGGGTGTGCAGGGTTTTGGGGAGCCCCCGGGAGCAGAGCAGCCGGTGGGGAGGGAGGGAGAGGATGGGGTGGAGGGGAGGAAGGCTGGCTGGGGGCTGGGGATACTCACAGGACAGCCCTGTGGCTGCAGGTGGGTGGCGTGTACTGGTAGCCCTGGATCCTGGACTCCGGGATTCTCCGAGTGTAGAACTTTTCCCTGGAGCAGCACTCGCCTCCGGAGCTGCGGACTGGGAGCAGCAGGGAGGGCTCAGAGCTCACAGCTCTCCCACTGTGGGTTCTGCTCCCTGATCCCACACAGGGGACACCTCACAGCCCCAGGGGGACGTTCTGCCCCAGGGTAGGAGCCCCCAGCTGGGGCTCTGGGGCTGAACCAACCCCATTTTTACTCCTTTTGAACAAATCCAGGACAGCCCCACGCTCAGACAGCTGGTGATGCCCCAGGAGCATCAACCCCATCAGGAGCTGAGCTCTCCACCCGTTCCCCAGCCCCCAAACCCCATCAGAGGAGGAGCTGGGACAGCCCAGAGGTGAAAATCTCCCTGTTGGTACTCACAGGACATCCCCTGGCTTCCAGTCCAGGCAGCTGCCAGCAGCAGGATCAGCAGGGCCACCGAGATCTTCATGTCCAAGCTGAGGCTCTGCCACCACCACCAGCAGCAGCTCTGATTCCACCACGAGCTGCCTGCCCTGGGTGGTTTATAACAACCCCTGCCAGGCTTTCCATGACAGCTCCGGACCTTCCCCGTGGAAAGAACCTCCTGGATCTCTCCACGAGGGGCCAGTGGTGAAGGGAAATCCCTCCTGGCAGCCCCTTTGGCCACCGTGACGCCCCCAGGGCTGCTGGAAAGCGTGGGAGCGGCCGGTGCTGCCGGGGCTGGGAGTCTATTTTGGGCTGGCTTGGGTTGGGTTGTGGTCAGCAGCAAGCAGCACAGGGTGATGCTGACACTTGCCAGTTCCTGTGCGAAAATCAGCCCCTGGTGAGGCCTCTGCTCGCCCTGGGGTGGGTGGCTTGGTGGTGGTTGGGTTTCCAGGTGTTTCTCCGTCACCCATTCCTGGCTGATCATCGTGGTGGCTCTGCCACTGTCACATCCTGGGATTTTGGGCTGACTCAGGCATCCCAGAGATCCCCCTCTAAAGGAGTTTGGGCTGTTAATGAGGATGGTGGGTGAGGAGCCCCCTCCTCCCGGGCGTGCTGTCCCTCTGGTTCTTCCCCAAAGCCCTCACGGGTTGGGTTTGGCCCCACTCACCCCTGGACATCCTCACAGGGACCTGGCTGAGGCTCCAGCTCCTCCTGGCTCCCTGCTGATCCCAGCACCTGGGCAGGAAAGGCTCTGCCCAGCCCCCAGAGACTCGCACAGACAGATGTTTGCATGTGGGAATCACGTTTAATTCCGAGCAGCTTCTACAGAGAACAGCAGTGGGGCTGCTCCCCCTTCACCCCCCGCCCGCTGCAGCCTCTCCGTGCACCACAGAGGGTCTGGACACTCCATCCTGGTCTGGACACTCCATCCTGGCTTTCCTGGTGGGCTGGCAAGGGCCCTTTGCCTTCAGGGAGGTGGTGGTGATGGGGAGGATGTCCCTTGTGAGCTGCTCCATCCAAAAGTGTCCCCTCTGCCTCGCAGGTGGCCCCCAGGGGCAGGAGGCCCCGCTGTCCCCGGCCACCCCGCTAGCTGGGGATGGAGAAGGAGCTGACTTGGAAGCTCTGCTGGTACCTCTTGACCCACGCCCTGCTGGCCTGCGTGCAGATCTCCTTCCCATTCCTCACCCTGAAGCTGGGGCACAGAGAGGCTGGGGTCAGTGGGGACCCCAGCACTGAGCTCCTGAGGGGCTCAGGGGCACAGGGGATGGGGATGGGCCCACCAAAGCAAGGCAGGGGGGGTGGCAGGATCCAGGGGGGGATTTGGGGTACTCACATCACAGCCTGGTGCGGGCACTCGGGGCTGGTGGGGTAACAGGCCACCACGTTGTCCCTCTTGATCCTTCTGGTCTGGAAGTTGAAGCAGCACTTGTCGGGCATGGCTGGAGCTCCTGGGGGGGCAGCACAAGCCTGGCTCAGCCTGGAGACCCCCAGACCCTCCTCAGCCCTCCTGCCACGGCAATGGCAGCTCCTTGAGGGGATCCCATGCATGAAGCAAACCCGACCCCACAGGTTTGGGTTCTGTCCCTGTCCCCAGCCCTGGGTTCTGTCCCTGTCCCCAGCCCTGGGATCTGTCCCTGACCCCACAGCCCTGGGTTCTGTCCCTGTCCCCAGCCCTGGGTTCTGCCCCTGTCCCCAGCCCTGGGTTCTGTCCCTGACCCCACAGCCCTGGGTTCTGTCCCTGTCCCACAGCCCTGGGTTCTGTCCCTGTCCCCAGCCCTGGGTTCTGTCCCCATTTCCCAGCCCTGGGATTGTCCCTGTCCCCAGCCCTGGGTTCTGTCCCCAGCCCTGGGTTCTGTCCCTGTCCCCAGCCCTGGGTTCTGTCCCTGTCCCCAGCCCTGGGTTCTGTCCCCAGCCCTGGGTTCTGTCCCTGTCCCTCAGCCCTGGGTTCTGTCCCTGTCCCCAGCCCTGGGTTCTGCCCCTGTCCCCAGCCCTGGGATCTGTCCCTGTCCCCAGCCCTGGGTTCTGTCCCCATTTCCCAGCCCTGGGTTCTGTCCCCATCCCTCAGCCCTGGGTTCTGTCCCTGTCCCCACAGCCCTGGGTTCTGTCCCCATCCCTCAGCCCTGGGTTCTGTCCCTGACCCCACAGCCCTGGGATCTGTCCCTGACCCATAGCCCTGGGTTCTGTCCCTGTCCCACAGCCCTGGGTTCTGTCCCTGTCCCCACAGCCCTGGGTTCTGTCCCTGACCCCAGCCCTGGGTTCTCTCCCCGACCCCACAGCCCTGGGTTCTGTCCCCATCCCCCAGCCCTGGGATTGTCCCTGTCCCCAGCCCTGGGTTCTGTCCCCAGCCCTGGGATTTTCCCTATCCCCAGCCCTGGGTTCCCCAGCCCGTGGGATCAGGGCAGTGCTCACTCTGGGCCAGGCTGTGCCAGCACAGCGTGGAGAGGATGAGGAGGGCACAGACTGTCCTGGCTGCTGTCCCCATGCTGGGCTGTGGCCGTGCCTGAGCCGCCTGTGCCGGGGCCGGGCTGCCCCGGCTGCTTTTATGGGGGAGCTTCCCCCAGGGCCAGGGGGAGGGCCTGGTCCCCTGCCACATCCCAAAGCACAGAGGGTAAGTGATACTCATCCCCTCACCCCCTCCCCAGCCCTGGGAAAGAAAAAATCTGCTCCCAGGCCGCGCTTCTGGCACCGACGGGCTTGGGATTGTTCCTGAGCCCCGGCTGATGGACAGGCTGTTCCCAAAGCTTGGCTCTGCACCCTGCCTGTGTCCAGGCCCCGTGGGAGGAGCCCCAGGGTGGGTGACAGCGTTTGGGGATGTCCTTTGGACAGGGCACAGCATCCTGCAGGGTCTCTCGTGCTCCATGTCCTCCCCCTGCCCTGCGGATTTCTATCCTGGCCCTGGGGACCACCAGCCAAAAACCAAAAACCCCTTCACCCGCCCCCAAAACCCCTTCACCCACCCCCAAAACCCCTTCACTTGCCCCCAAAACCCCTTCACCCACCCCCAAAACCCCTTCACCCACCCCCAAAACCCCTTCACCCGCCCCCAAAAACCCCTTCACCCACCCCCAAAACCCCTTCACCCACACCCAAAAAATAGCCAGAGAGAAAAAAAAGCTACGGAGAAAAACCCCAAACAGTGGAGAAACATCTTCTGCTTGGTTGCATCAGGCACACGAGCTCCCCTGTGCGGGTTTGGGGGCTGTTTGGGGCCCCAGGGGCCGGGGGGAGGACGGGCAGGTGGCTCCACTTCCCCGCGCTCGGTGCCAGAGGAACAGCTCATGTTCTTGGCCGTGCGGGGCTGGGAAAGGCAGGGGGGCCAGCGAGGGGCTTGTGACTGGCTGCAGCTGTCAAAAAAAAATAAAAATCCCCTTCTCCCTTGCAAATCCCAGGGCGCTCCGCAGCTGGCGGCAGCTGTGAGAAGCAGCGGGAGAGGCGGAGGCTGCGCTGGAGGGGCTGGGAATGCCCAGGGACACGGCCCTGCCCGCGGGGTGCTGTTCCTGGAAGGTTCCTGCCCCGGTGGGGATGGAGAAGCGCCTGGTTTGCCCCTCTCCGAAGGCGTTTCCCAGAAATCGGCCGGGGTTGGTTTGGGATGCGTGGATGGGACGGGCGGCGGGTGCGGATAACGCGGGTTTGTGTTTGTCTGGCGGAGTTAGCACCCTGTGCCACAGCCCTGGGTTCTGTCCCTGACCCCAGTCCTGGGTTCTGTCCCTGTCCCACAGCCCTGGGTTCTGTCCCTGACCCCACAGCCCTGGGATCTGTCCCTGACCCCACAGCCCTGGGTTCTGTCCCTGTCCCATAGCCCTGGGTTCTGTCCCTGACCCCAGCCCTGGGTTCTGTCCCTGACCCACAGCCCTGGGTTCTGTCCCTGTCACCAGCCCTGGGTTCTGTCCCTGACCCCATAGCCCTGGGTTCTGTCCCTGACCCCAGCCCTGGGTTCTGTCCCTGACCCCACAGCCCTGGGTTCTGTCCCTGTCCCATAGCCCTGGGTTCTGTCCCTGACCCCAGCCCTGGGTTCTGTCCCTGTCCCACAGCCCTGGGTTCTGTCCCTGACCCCAGCCCTGGGTTCTGTCCCTGACCCACAGCCCTGGGTTCTGTCCCTGTCACCAGCCCTGGGTTCTGTCCTGTCCCACAGCCCTGGGTTCTGTCCCTGTCCCACAGCCCTGGGTTCTGTCCTGTCCCACAGCTCTGGGTTCTGTCCCTGTCCCCAGCCCTGGGTTCTGTCCCTGTCCCACAGCCCTGGGTTCTGTCCCTGTCCCACAGCCCTGGGTTCTGTCCCTGTCCCCAGCCAAATTCCCAAATTAACCAAATGTCATCACCCAAATTCCCAATTAACCCCTGCTCGGGCAGCGGGGATGTCTCTGGATGCCCGTGCAGCCCCAGCCTGGTCTGAGCGCGCTGCGGGACAGCCCGGGATAGACCGGGATAGACCGGGATAGACCGGGACACACCGGGACACACCGGGACTGGGACAAACTGGGATACACCGGGATAGATTGGGACACACCGAGACTGGGACAAACCGGGACACACCAGGATAGACTGGGACACACTGGGATAAACCAGGATAGACCGGGATACACCGGGATAGACCGGGACACACCGGGACAAACCGGGACACAGCGGGAGAAACCGGGACAGCCCGGGACAAACCGGCATAGACCGGGATAGAATGGGAGACACCGGGATACGCCGAGACTGGGACAACCCGGGACAACCTGGGACAACCCGGGACAACCCGGGACAGCCCAGGATAGACCGGGTCAAACTGGGACACAGCGGTACAGCCTGGGACACACCGGGACACACTGAGCCCGGGACAAACCGGGATAAACCGGGACAAACTGGGATAAACCGGGACAAACCGGGACAAACCGGGATACACCGGGATACACCAGGACACACCGAGATCGGGATAACCCGGGACACACCGGGACACACCGGGACACACCGAGATCGGGACAACCCGGGACACACCGGGACACACCGGGACAAACCGGGATACACCGGGACATACCGAGACCAGGACAACCCGGGACACACCGGCACAGCCCGGGATAGACCAGGACAGCCCGGGATAGACCGGGACAAACCGGGACAGCCCGGGGATGCCGCTCGGCCCCGGGGCAGGGCTGCTTTCCCAGCCGACGCTTTATCGATGCCGCAGCGTTTCCCGCTCAGCCGATCAATACCCCCGGGGGCAGCCGCAGTCACGGCCGGGAGCGAAGCTGCTTTGCCGGGTCTGGGCTGTTCCTGACAAGGATTTGTTTGATTTCTTCTTCTTCTCCCTTTGTTTGATCTCTTCTCCCCCCTTTGTTTGATCTCCTTTCCCCTTTCGAGCCGGGTCGGGTCAGCTTTTCCACCGCTGGCGCTGCGGTCACCACTGAATGAATTCACACCCCGCTGGTGCCGTTTCCTTTTTCAAAGTCCTTGTCCGGCCCCGGCCACCCCGGGCTTCCCCAGCTGCTGCAGGGATGGTTTCTATCAGGGTGGGTCACCCAGAAAAGGTCCCCAAGAAAAGGTGGCACACAGTGTCCCCTCTGCCACCCACACCCCTGCAGAGCCCAGCTGGATTCTGCCTCAAAACAAGCAGTGGGGATGTTTTGGGTTTGTTTTTTTCCCCCAAGGCATTGCCTGGCACCCAGCTGCCCCGAGGCTCCTTCCTCCTGTGGAACGAAGATGGAATGAGCGCTGCCATCCCGTCCCAGGGGAGGTTTCACCAGGAAAATCCCGGCTAAATCCCATTTCAGACGTGTCCATCCTGCCGGAGGAATGCTGAGCACGCCACAGGGGCTGCTGGGAGAAGCAGGTCTAGGCTTGGACCAGCCCGTGTCACCCTCACCTCCCTAATTCAGGCTCAGGGAAAGGCTGGGAGCGATGTTCCCACCTGTGGGAAGAGGAACCACCCTGAAAAACGTGGCACTGTGTGGCTCTGGTGTAAATCTCTGGGGGTTTGGGCTCCTCTCTTGATTTTGGAGATGTGTCCCCACATCCCGCTGGCCCAGAGGGAGAGCAGCCCCAAAGGGAAGGGGCTGGAGCCCAGAGCAGTGCTGGGGAGCTCAGAGAGGTGAAAAGTTCCCGTTTGGGATGGCAATCCCTGTCCCCATCTCCTGAGGGCAGGAGTTTTGTGGTTGTCCCCTTGTCCCTGGGCACAGGACAGGGGTTTTGTGGTTGTCCCTTTGCCCCTGGGCATGGGGAAAGGGGTTTGTGGTTGTCCCCTTGTCCCTGGGCACAGGGAAGGGGTTTGTGGCTGTCCCCTTGTCCCTGAGCACGGGGCAGGGGTTTGTGGTTGTCCCCTTGTCCCTGAGCACGGGGCAGGGGTTTTGTGGCTGTCCCCTTGTCCCTGAGCACGGGGCAGGGGTTTTGTGGTTGTCCCCTTGTCCCTGGGCACGGGGCAGGGGTTTGTGGTTGTCCCCTTGTCCCTGAGCACGGGGCAGGGGTTTTGTGGCTGTCCCCTTGTCCCTGGGCACAGGGAAGGGATTTTGTGGCTGTCCCCTTGTCCCTGGGCACGGGGCAGGGGTTTTGTGGCTGTCCCCTTGTCCCTGAGCATTTCATGCTCTCTCAGCTGTCCCCAGCTGAACTCTCCCCCTCCCTGGACACATCTCCGAGTGCTCACTGACTCATTTCCCGTGTCCTTTGGCCCCCGGCATCCTGGCTGCCCCCGCACGGGGACGGCCCCGGCTCAAACCCTGATCTCACACCCAACTCCTCTGCCGGAGATTGCCATCAGGGCTGGGCTGCTCCAGCTGAGCCAGCTCTCCCCAGCCCTGACCTTTGA
Source organism: Phylloscopus whistleri (assembly GCA_017589585.1). NCBI lineage: Eukaryota > Metazoa > Chordata > Aves > Passeriformes > Phylloscopidae > Phylloscopus > Phylloscopus whistleri. The sequence goes on from JADMLD010000842.1 coordinate 22,780, forward strand.
AAACCCTGAATGTAGAACTCAAACAGACCCCAAGCCTCCTCTGGCTCCCGACCTGCCCCAATTCCTGCAGTTTCCGCTTTCCCCGTGATTTCCCAGCGCCCCGAAAGGCACAAAACAAGAAAAAGAAGGATAAATCCCAAAGCAGCGAGGAAGATGTTTGTAAAATCCTCCTCCCCCGGGTGCTGGGATCAAAACTAATCCAATAAAACCCACACTGGGGGCTTGCTGGGCTCTCTGGATTTTCTCCAGGCTCCAGCCCCAAGGCTGCACAGCACCCATGGGATGCAGGGAGGTGCCGATGGGTTCAGCACCACCAGGATTTGGGGAATTCTCTTTCACCCCACCCGACTCCCCCTCCCCGAGCTGGGTTCCCGCGGTGTTTTTTATTTCCCAGCTATCAGCAGCTCCGATCTGCCTCCGTGGCCTCGGTGACCTTTTGCACACGCATTTTCTGCCACCGCCTGACCAGGGGAGGAAAAGACACCCCGGGGGAGATGAATTCATTTCCTCCGGGCCCAGCCCGGGGTGTTTTTGGAGGTTGAGGATGCTCCAGAAAAGCAGCTTAGCAAAAAAAGGCAAAAAACCCCAAAAAACAAAAAACACCAAAACAAAAACAGGCAAAAAGGCAAAAAAAAAAAAAAAAAAAAAAAAAAAGAAGCATTGACACCACGGCTCCCCCAGGTTTCAATGAACTGGCAGCCGAGGGCAGCAGATGGAGCTGGGGAATGCAGGGGGTGGGTCAGGATCCCAGCAGCAGCTTTTCCAGGGGGCAGGGAAAGCTTGGTGGGATGGTGGTGCTGCTGGAAGCTGCAGTTTGGGGTGCTCTGTGGGGCTGACCTCGGTGGGGGTGAGCTGGAGGTGACTTCTCTTACTCTGGACCCATCCAGGTGCATCCTGGGTCTGTCCTGCTCTGGATCCATCCAGGTTCATCACAGATTCACCCTGCTCTGGATCCATCCAGGTTCATCACAGATTCACCCTTCTCTGGATCCATCCTGGGCTCCCACTGCTCTGGATCCATCCAAGTCTATCCTGGATCCATCCTGCTCTGGATCCATCCAGGTCCATCCTGGGTCTGTCCTGCTCTGGACCCATCCAGGTCCATCCTGAGTCCATCCTACTCTGGATCCATCCAGGTCCATCCTGGGTCCATCTTGCTTTGGATCCATCCAGGTTCATCCTGGGTCTATCCTGTTATGGATCCATCCAGGTCTGTCCTGGATCCATCTTGCTTTGGATACATCCATGTCCATCCTGCTCTGGATCCATCCTGGTTCATCACAGATTCATCCTTTTCTGGATCCATCCAAGTCTATCCTGGATCCATCCTGCTTTGGATCCATCCATGTCCATCCTGCTTTGGGTCTGTCCTGGGTTCCCACTGCTCTGAATCCATCCAGGTCCATGGATCCACCCTGCTCTGGATCCATCCAGGCCCACCCCGGGGTGTTTTCCTGGCGTCCCTCCGGGCAGGTGGGGTGGGTGGGGCCCACGCAGCAGCCCCGGTGTGGCCTCTCCTTCCCCAGCTTTGGAAATTCCCCTGAAATCCTTTCACAAAGATTTCCTGGGCTGGCTGGCTGTGGGGAACCTTCCTGGTGTCCCGAGGAGTTTGCTGCAGGGGAAATTCCAGGTGGGAAGCGTTGGAATGGGGCACCTCAATGGGCATGAGGGGAGAGAGTGGGGGGGGAAATGGGGATGAAGTGGGGATGATGGGAGTGATGATGGGAATGAAGATGGGGATGAAGATGAGGGTGAAGATGAGGATGATGATGGGCATGATGAGGATGAAGATTGGGATGAAGCTGGGGGTGAAAATGGGGATGATGATGGGCATGATGGGAATGAGGATGGGGGTGAAGATGAGGGTGAAGCTGGGGATGAAGATGGGGATGATGAAGGGGATGAAGATGGGGATGAGGAGGATGAAGATGGGGATGATGGGGATGAAACTTGGGATGATGATGGGCATGATGGGAATGAGGATGGGGATGAAGATGGGGATGAAGATGGGGATGAAGATGAGGGTGAAGCTGGGGATGAAGATGGGGATGAAGATGGGGATGATGAGAATGAAGATGGGGATGATGGGAGTGAAGCTTGGAATAAAGATGGGGAGGATGATGGGCATGATGGGAATGAGGATGGGGATGAAGATGAGGGTGAAGCTGGGGATGAAGATGGGGATGATGAAGGGGATGATGAAGGGGATGAAGATGGGGATGATGGGGATGAAGATGGGGATGATGGGGGTGAAGATGGGGATGAAGCTGGGGACAATGATGGGCACGATGGGAATGAGGATGGGGACGAAGATGAGGGTGGAGCTGGGGATGAAGATGGGGATGGTGATGGGAGTGATGAGGATGGTGGGGGGGGGGCACCAGCTGTGCAGGGCTGGGGTGAGCCCGGGGTCCCTCTGTCATTTTTGGGACCCCAGGGCTAGCTCGAGGTTCCTGGCAGCGGCCAAGCCCCGAGGTGCATGAGGCGCCAGCCGGGTCTGGGGCGCGCAGCAGCAGCGGAGGAGTCCCTGCATCCCAACAATCCCGGGATTGTTGTTTTCCCTGCCTTTGGCACAAGATGTCAGTGCTGCCCCACGAACGGCTCTCGGTGCTGTTCCACCGCCCGGCCTGGCCGGGTCACGGCGCTCCCCAAACCGGGCTGCAGCACCCCGGGGTCCGGACGTGTCCCCCCCGGACCCGCGGGGACCCACCGGGGCTTCTCCCCGCTGGTGGAGACACACCGAGAGCAGCGGGTGATGCTCGACCTCCCCTTGGGAGGCACCACAAGGCTCCCAGACACCTCCAGAGCCGCGGGAACCCTCTGGGGAGGGAGAATCCTCATCCGTGAGGAGAGAGGATGCAGAGGGAAAAGAAATCGGGGATGAAAGAACCCAAACCCTCGCTCAGCAACACGTGGCAGTGGCGGGGAGGGTTAAAAAGCCCCTCAAAAGAGTGTTGACAAGTCTGGAGGCTTCCGGGACCTTGGGTGACCAGGAAAATAGCACATCAAAGACCCCACGCCCGCCTGAAGAGAGATAAAAACTGCCAGCCAAGTGTTCTATGAATATTTAACTGCCATCAATATTTAATTAGCAGGCAGAGGGGGAGATGAAGAGCGGAGGGATCTGTTCTCCCCGTTTGCTCCAGCCCCACTCTCGGGGTGCTGGGGGGGCTCTGGAGAGCCTGGAGCCAAAATCGGGGTGCAGGGAGCCCAAAGGAGCCCCCCAAAAAAGGGAAGGGTTTTGTTTTCCAAGCCCTGCTGTGGGTGAGGGCAGAGAGAGCTCCTGCATGAGCTGGGTGTTGCAAATCCAAAGCAGCCATCCAAGGAAACCACTGGAAGTCTTTTTGGAGGTTGAGGATGCTCCAGAAAAGCAGCTCAGCCCATCGACACCACAGTTCTCCCACATTTCAATGAACTGGCAGCCGAGGGCAGCAGATGGAGCTGGGGAATGCAGGGGGTGGGTCAGGATCCAAGCAGCAGCTTTTCCAGGGGGCAGGGAAAGCTTGGTGGGATGGTGGTGCTGCTGGAAGCTGCAGTTTGGGGTGCTCTGTGGGGCTGACCTCGGTGGGGGTGAGCTGGAGGTGACTTCTCTCACTCTGGACCCATCCAGGTCCATCCTGGGTCTGTCCTGCTCTGGATCCATCCAGGTTCATCACAGATTCACCCTGCTCTGGATCCATCCAGGTCCATCCTAGGTCCATCATGATCCATCCTGGGTCCATCCTGCCCTGGATCTATCCAGGTTCATCATAGATTCACCCTTCTATGGATCTATCCAAGTCCATGGATCCATCCTGCTCTGGGCCCGTCCATGTCCATGCTGGCTTCATCCTACTCTAGATCCATCCAGGTCCATCACAGGTTCACCCTTCTCTGGATCCATCCAGGTCCATCCTGGGTCCATCCTGCTCTGGATCCATCCAGGTCCATCACAAATTCACCCTGCTCTGGATCCATCCAGGTCCATGGATCCACCCTGCTCTGGATCCACCCAGGTCCATATTTTTTCCCTTTTTGGGCTTCCAATCCCCCTCCTGCCCCCGTGCCTGGGAACCCCTCCAGCTCTCTGCCACAGCCAGTGGGACAGGGCAGTGCCAGCCTGTCCCCGAGTGTCCCCCGGCTGCCCCCCAGCCTGTCCCTGAGTGTCCCCCGGCTGCCCCCCAGCCCGTCCCTCCCCCGCCAGCTCCCCGCTAATGCTTTGCCCGCGGTGTTTAAGCCATATGGGGCCGAGTGTCTAATCCAGCATGAATCCCTAATGGCTAATCCTTTTAGGTGCCGGCAGCGGCTGCGGGGTGGCGGCAGGGGAGGGGATGGACGCTCCCTGTGCCCCTCCTGGGCTCTGTGTCCTCATTGTCCCCTGGGCGGGGGGACATCCCTGCAGCCCCCAGCCCCCAGTGCTGGAAGCTCGAGGATTAAGGATGGAGGGATTTCTCCTCTCCCTTATCTCTCTAAACCCGCTCAGCCCGGGTTTGGAGCCCCCCTCTCCCGTATTTTTAGGGGATTTCTCTCTCTGAGAGCTGCCTTGGCTGGAGGGGGCAGTGAAAGCCGAGCCGGGGTGGGTTTTTCCTGCCGGGGTGGGTTTTCCCCTGCCGGGATGAGTTTCCCCCGCCGGGATGAGTTTTCCCTGCCGGGATGAGTTTTCCCTGATGGGGTGAGATTTCCCCTGCCGGGATGGATTTCCCCTGCCGGGATGGGTTTTCCCTGCCGGGATGGATTTCCCCTGCCGGGATGGGTTTTCCCTGCCGGGATGGGTTTTCCCTGAAGGGATGGGTTTTCCCTTCCAGGATGAGTTTTCCCTGCCGGGATGAGTTTCCCCTGCCGGGATGAGTTTTCCCTGCCGGGATGAGTTTTCCCTGCCGGGATGGGTTTTCCGTGCCGGGATGGGTTTTCCCTGAAGGGATGGGTTTTCCCTGCCCGGATGAGTTTTCCCTGCCGGGGTGGGTTTCCCCTGCCGGGATGGGTTTTCCCTGCCGGGATGGGTTTCCCCTGCCGGGATGGGTTTTCCCTGCCGGGATGAGTTTTCCCTGCCGGGATGGGTTTTCCCTGTTGGGATGGGTTTTCCCTGGTGGGGTTTTCCCCTGCCGGGATGAGTTTTCCCTGCCGGGATGAGTTTTCCCTGGTGGGATGGGTTTTCCCTGGTGGGATGGGTTTTTCCTGCCAGGGTGGGTTTTTCCTGCCAGGGTGGGTTTTCCCTGGGCTGGGGCCAGGACATGAGGGACAGGAATGTCACACCACCTCAGCAGTTCCCTCCAAATGTCTCTTCCCAAACCCTTTCCCAGCCCAACCATTGCTCGTGGGAGAGAAACGTTTTGTAGGAGCCCCCATGAGGGTGTCTGGGCCAGGTCTGGGCCAGGTCTGGGGGTGAGGATGTGGGGTTGGGATGCTTCTGGGGACCCCCTGAGCTGTCCCCTCCTCCCACCCCAGTGCTGCTGCCTCCAGCCCGTGCCTGCCACCTCCTCCTGCACCTGGGGACATCCCGGTGTGTCACAGCACCACACAAATGAATGACACTCATGCACTGGAATGTCCAAGGCAAAAAAGGAGCAGTTTATTTACAGACCTCGACATTTATAGAATTCCAACAGTGACCGTGGATTGGAGGGTGAAAATTGTCCTCTCCAACCACTCTGGTCAACCCCACAGCCCATCAATTCTCTCCTCCTCCAGAAAGGAACACAAACCAATTGTTATTTATATGGAAAGTTCGTGAGAAACTCTACCACAAAAAGTAAACATCAGAAGGCTGAAAGAGAACTTTAGAAAAACAGAGCAACAGTTCCAGCCTGGGTTTTAGGGAAAGAAAAGGGAGAAAAAGCTCCTGAGTGCACCCTGGGGCCTTCACCCTTTCTGGAGGAGGAGAGCATTGATGGACTCCAGTGTGGCTGGAGAGGACAATTTTCTTCCTCCAATCCACGGTCACTGTAGCCCTGGTTGGTGCCTGTGATGTTTTGGTTTTCTGAAACTCTTTCCCAGAGAGTTTTCTGTCAACAAGAGCCACGTTTTCCTAACTGTAACCTTTGTTTATGTTCCTTTCCCTAGGAGGGACTTCTTCTTGATGTCCCTCTGGTTTGACCAATGTGATTGAAGAAGTTTGCCTTTGTTTCACCAATTGGGTTGTTCTTTGTAGAATGGTATAAAAGGGAAGAAATAACCAGAAATAAACGGAGTCTTTGTCAGCCTTCTGAAGTCAGAGTCTGTGTCGTTGTGATCTTTAACAGCCTCAGGTCACTGCTGGAATTCTATAAACGCCGAGGTCTGTAAATAAACTCCCTTTTTTTTTGCCTTGGACCTCTCAGTGTTGTTCCTTTGTGTTGCTGGGACACCCACCCAGCCCCAAACCTCCTCCAACCACCCAGCCCAGACCCCTCAGCGCCCCGGGGGTGGGGACGGGGATGTCTCGGGGTCACTGGGGTATAAAATCCCTCCTGGTCCGGGGAGGGGGAGCCGGGCTGGGCGTGCAGGACCTGCCGAGCCCCGGATCTGGGCCATTCAGCACCACCCGAGACTTTTAGCGCCCCGAGCAACACCGGCGCGTTCTGCTGATGAGTTCTTTCTGCTCCAGTAATTACAGCCAGGAATTTGTCAGAACGAGCTCTCCCTCTCTCTCTCTCTCTCTCTCTCTCTCTCTCTCTCTCTCTCTCTCTCTCAAGCCGCCTGGTCTTGTTCTGATTTTACCTGGAGTGTAAAAAGTCATTAGTACAGTAAAACACAGGCTGGGCTTGGGCAGCTGGCCGGCCGGCACGCTCAACATGCACCAAAAATAAAAATTAAAAATAAATTAAGTTACTGTTTTTCTCTTCTTCTCAGATGGAGTTTTCCTTGATTGGAATTAGCAGGATGAGAAGGAGAAGGTTCAGGTCTTGTTCTGATTTTACCTGGAGTCATTAGTACAGTAAAACACAGGCTGGGCTTGGGCAGCCGGCCTGAGAGCGTGGCACGCTCAACATCCACCAAAAAAAAAATTAAAAATAAATCAAATTACTGGATTTCTCTTCTCCCCAGATGGAGTTTTCCTTGATTGGAATTAGCAGGATGAGGAGGAGAAGGTTCAGGTCTTGCTCTGATTTTACCTGGAGTGTAAAAAGTCATTAGTACAGTAAAACAAGAGGCTGGGCTCAGGCAGCCGGCTGGCCGGCACGCTCAACATGCACCAAAAAAAATAAATTAAAAAATTTTAAAATAAATTACTGGTTTTCTCTTCTCCCCAGATGGAGATTTCCTTGATTGGACTTAGCAGGATGAGGAGGAATAGGTTCAAGGTGGGCTGGGCACGGCGGGATGTGCTTTGTCTTTCCCTGCTCTGTCCCCGCTGTTGGGGACAATTCTGGTTTCACACCCTTCCAGCAGCTTCTCTCTGGAGCCTGTGCTGTCCCCTGGAGAACAAATCCAGTGGAAAACTCAGCGGGTTGATGTCCTGGATGGCCCGAGGCTGCCAGGGTGGGGAAAACCCCTCCTGATCCCTGAAAATAGCAGCAGCAGTCGTGGTTCCAACCCCCTCGGGCTCGGGTTTCAGGGATATTAACAGATGTCAGCGAGAGGCTGGGGAACTCAGGCTTGAAATGAGCCGGGAGGGAAAAAAAAAAATAAAAAAAATCGTGTCAATAGCACAAAAAAAAAAAAAAAAAAAAAAAAAAAGGTAAAAAAAGAAAGAAGAAAAAAAGAAAAAAAAAAGGAACTGAGGACGGGAGGAGTGGTGGAGTGGGTGTCAGCACCCTCCCTATTTTCAGCACTGAGCTGCAGCCCTCCGGGAAGGTGTTAAAAAAGAGGGTTTTTTTTTTTTAAAAAAAACAACTTTCCAGCCGAAAAATAATCAAAATACAGCAGAATATAAATGGGGTGAAGAGGATTTCTCATGCAGAGCCCTCCTCCATCTGCCTCCGTGGCACCACATCCGTTCCTGATGCTGCTCTATCCCTGCTCTGCCTCAGAACCAATGGGAGCTTCCACCCCCACGGCTTTTGGGGTTTTTATCTTTTGCTAATGGGTTTTTAAAAAATGAGACATTTCTGTCTTGGGCCCTAATCAAAGCAATTTGGGCTGTATTTAATTAAATGATAACTTTGAGGGCTGAAAGGAAGGGATTTGAGGGGGGAGCTGCTTGGATTTCAGGGCATTCCCAGCGTCCCTGAAGGCAACTTGGGAGTGGAGAAGGGATTTCAGGACAAAGCCTCTCCCTCTGCCAGTGTGAAACCCAAACTGTCAGATTTCCTCTCTCCTTATTTCAGGAACAGCTTGGCCAAGTTCAATCGAGCTTGGGAACGGCTTTTGTGTCCCTAAATCTTTTTTAGGGCCCTTGGGAATGGCTTTTGTCCCTAAATCTGGTTTTAGGGCTCTTGGAAGTGGTTTTGGTGTGCCCAAATCTGGTTTTAAGGCCCTTGGGAATGGTTTTGGTGTCCCCAAATCTCGTTTTAGGGCCCAGAAATCCCAGGGATTGGGAGAACACTCCCTGGAGACTCCCAGGTGCCAGGCTGGTGTTTTGGGTGCTCAGCTGGGTAACTGGGGAACGATTTTAATTTTTTTTATCCACGCCATTAATCCACACCCACGGCAAACCCCAATTTCTGCTTCCCCATTTCCTTTCCTGAGGGATTTTGGAGCTCCAGGACCCCTTTTTTCTCTTTGCTGCACCCTGGCCCCACACACCTGGAACTGCCCTGCCCTGCAATTTGCAGCACCCCTGCCAAACACTGATTATTCCCTCTGGTAAGCAAGGCCATCCCAATGGTTGTCTTGGGTTGTGGAACCAAAGATGTGTATTCTGTTCCATCTGCTGAAAGCAGTTTTTTTCTTTATCTCTTTAACTCTGGGAGGAGGGGTGAGGCTGTTCAGGATCACAACGACACGGATTCTGAATTTTTAGAAGGCTGACAATGACTCCAATCTTTATTACCCAGGGATTTCTTCCTTTTGTACTGTTCTACAGAGAATAACCCAATGGGTGGAAGAAAGACAAACTTCTTCAAGTACATTGGTCAAACCAGAGGGACATCAAGAAGAAGTCCCTCCTAGGGAAAGGAATGTAAACAAAGTTACAGTGACAAAAACCTGTCTCTTGTTGGCAGAAAACTCTCTGGGAAAAGAGTTTCAGAAAACCAAAACATCACAGGCACGGACCAGGGTTACAGAGGGGGTGCAGATGCCTTCTGATAATGGCCCAGCTGTTCAAACCAGGTGGGGCAGTGTTTCTTATCTCTGTCACCACCCCTCCTCCCTCCAGGGGATATCTTCTGCTCATGGGCCATGGACAAGGCCAAGGACAGGACACATTCCATCATCCCCATTGTGAGATGCTCCACCCACAGTGGGGGGTGCCAACCATTCCTACCTGGATAAAAACTGAGACATAGGAACACAAGATATCTGGTTCCACTGGATTCCTGGAGGAAGACCAGACCCTTCTCACCATCCCTGGACCCTTCTCACCATCCCTGGACCCTTTTCTCTCAGGATCATCTCTGCTCCAACAGAACCACATCTGCCACTCCAGGAGGACTCACTGTGGGCTGCTTCCAACACCCTGACCAACAGGGTGTCAGGTTCTAGCTCTGACTCTGTCAGGGTTTCTAGCATTGTTGTTTGTTTGTTTGTTTTGGTTTGTTTTTTCTACTACATTTGTATTGTTAATATTCCTAGTACAGAACTGTTATTCCTATTCCCAAATCTTTCCCTGAAAGCCCTTAATTGCAAAATTATCATTTGGAGGGGGTGAGGGCTTTACATTCTCCATTCCAAGGGAAACTCCAGCTTTCCCTGGCAGATACCTGTCCTTCCAAACCAAGACATTGGTAAATACTGATTATTCCCTCTAATTAGCAACGTGATCCCCCCTGTCTGTGCATCCCTGGGAGGGCCAGGCTCTGCTCCCGGGGTAAATGGCAGGGGAATGAGATTAGGGGCTGGGAGTGAGCCCTGCCTGAGAGCCTTAACTGGCAGTTCCCAGAAAAGGGCCGGGGGATAATTCAATGGGGGATAATTCAATCTCCTCCCTGCCACGCCGCCCTGCCGGAGTCAGCCTGGGGCCGTGGGGCAGGGGAGCCTCCAGAGGGATCCCTGAGCCCAGCAGCACCACCCCTGGGCTGCACACAGGGAATTAGGGGCGTTCATGGGGGGGTTTGGGGGAGCAGCAGGGGTGGGGAGGGGCTGCTGGCTTCCCTTTCCTCCCCGGGCTCCCCTTTCAGTGCTGCTGGCTGACCCCAAAATTCACCTGCAGATCCCCCCTCCCTCAGGCCTGGCTGTCACCTGAGGTCATTTGGGGTGTTTGGGGTGCCTGGCTGTCACCCTGAGGTCATTTCAGGTATTTGGGGTGTCTGGCTGTCACCCTGAGGTCATTTGGGATATTTGGGGGTTCCTGGCTGTCACCCTCAGGTCAGTTGGGATATTTGGGGTGCCTGGCTGTCACCTCGAGGTCACTTGGGGTATTTGGGGTGCCTGGCTGTCACCCTGAGCTCATTTGGGGTGTTTGGGGTGCCTGGCTGTCACCTGAGGTCATTTCAGGTATCTGGGGTGCCTGGCTGTCACCCTGAGCTCATTTGGGGTATTTGGTGTTCCTGACTGTCACCCTGAGGTCAGATGGGATATTTGGGGTGCCTGGCTGTCACCCTGAGCTCATTTGGGGTGTTTGGGGTGCCTGGCTGTCACCCTGAGGTCAGATGGGATATTTGGGGTGCCTGGCTGTCACCCTGAGCTCATTTGGGGTGTTTGGGGTGCCAGCCAAGCTCCCCGGATGCAGGGCTGTGCAGGATCAGCCCTCACCCCACTCCTGGTTTTATTTTGCTGAAATCCCGGCAGTTCAGGCTCGGCAGGAGGAACCAGACACCGGTTCAAGGTCGAGCTGCAGCAGCTTTGGCCAAAAAGCAGGGAAATGAGCCCATTTGAGCACCCCAGAGCACCCGACCCCGCAGTCCCTGAGGGGGATTCCCTTTCCCATCTCTGCCCAAAGCCGGGGCCGGGATCCAGCTGCAGGCACGAGGAGCTGCCACCCCTCACCCCCTGCTCCCCACGGCTCTGGCTCAGCCCTCTCCTGGATTTTCTGACCCCTTTTCCCATCCCTTTGGCCACTGCCCCACTCTGGGTGCTCCCGTTCCCCTCTCCATCACCAGGATCCCCCAGGAATTCCCCACAATTCACTCCCCCAAAAAGAGGGACAAACCTCCCCTGTCAGGCACAGAACCAGGAATTCTGCCCAGAGGAAAGGGAATTCAGGGATTTTTTCCTCAGGATTCACCCATCCCAACCTGTGCCCCACAAATCCTCACCAGTGCATCCCACTTACCCGACCACTGCTTTTCCTGGGATTCTCCACCTTTCCCATCCCTCTCCCAGATCCTTCAGCATCCCTGGGTGAAGCAGCAGCCATGGGAGAAGGGAGAAAAGGCTGGAAAATCCTTTTAAGGACCCTAAAAGCTGCTTGGAATCCTCACTTTTTTTTTATTTTTTTTTTTCCCCAGGGATAAATTTGGGATGTTACAAAAATCCCTTGCCATCAAAAGCTGCTGACAAATCTCCAATCAATATTCCTGCCAGGAATTTCTCCCTGTGTGGATCCAGGCTCTTCTCTGCCATCCCTCACCAGGGCAGCTGCTCTGGAACTGGATGGTTTGGCCATTCCAGGGGGTTTGGCTTGGAAATTGTGTGATTTCTGTCTATTCCGGGGTGTTTGGCTTTGAATTTTTGGGAATTTTTGTCTATTCTGGAGTGTTTGGCTTTGAATTTTTGGGATTTTGGTCTGTTCTGGATGTTTGGTTTTGAATTTTTGGGATTTTTGGTCTATTCCAGGGGTTTGGCTTGGAATTCTGGGATTTTCATCTATACCTGGGTACTAGACTTTGAATTTTTGGAATTTTTGGTCTATTCTGAGGGGTTTGGCTTTGAATTGTTGGGATTTTTGTCTATTCTGGAGTGTTTGGCTTGGAATTTGTGGGATTTTGGTTTATTCTGGGGTGTTTGGCTTTGAAATTTTTTTGATTTTGGTCTATTTCAGGGGGTTTGGTTTTGAATTTGTGGGATTTTTGTCTATTCCAGGGGGTTTGGCTTGGAATTCTGGGATTTTGGTCTATTCTAGGGGTTTTGCTTTGAATTTAGGGATTTTTGGTCTATTCCGGGGTGTTTGTCTTTGAATTTGTGGGATTTTGGCCTCGCTGTGCTGGAGCTGTTGGACCCCACTGGGATGGAAAGGACCCACACGGAGCAGGAGAGGCTGGGGAAGGACTTTTCCTCGGGAATGGCAGCCTGGGGGGGAAGGACTTTTCCTCGGGATACCCTGGAGGGGGGCCAGGATTGCTCAGGGCCCTTTGTCACCAGTCCCAGTGGTGACAAAGTCCCAGTAGGTCCCAATCCTAAATCAGGATTCACCTTCAGGCTGAGCTGGGAGCAGGGCTGAGAGGAAAAATGAGGAACTGGGAGAGGAGGAAGCCCCAGGGGGTCTCTGGTGGGACCCCCCATCCTTGGGATATGGGGCAAAACCCTTCTGGAAATGCCCCCAAAATCCAAACCCCTTTTGATCTGTGCAAGGGGCCAGAGGGGGCAGAGAGCAGGGAGGTGACAGGTGACACCCTGAGCGTCGGTGACAGCACCTCAGCCCCTTTGCTGAGCCCTCAAAGGCTCTGTTGGATTTTCCAAACCCTAATCCCAGACGTGGGGGACCCTCTGCACTCCCAGCTCCGGGGGAGGAAGATGAGGCTGAGGAAGGACGGGATGACCCAGCAGAGGGTTCAAAAAGGGGTCGGAGACACCAGGAGAGCCCTCCCCGCAGCCAGCCCCGTTAGCAGCTCGATGTAAAGGGTCGATCAGAGGCGCTGGGGGCTTCCATTGAGCTGTGTCCCCACCACCTGTAGCCAAACCCAAATCATTTCTGGCCACGCAGCACCCAGGGCAGGGCAGCTCTGCTGGAAAACCGGGCAGCCCTGAGAGAAATCATTGCTGGAAACCTTCAACAGCAGAGAAAATCCTGATTCTCCCCCCTGAGACAGCCCCAGCCGCTGGAGAATCCTCCCTCTCTCCCTGGTGGGGACTTTCTGGGGGCTTTTTAAATTTAATTTCAAGCAGCTGCTGCCTACTGAGCGGGGAGAGGATGCTGCAGGAGGCTCCTCTGACCCCGCTGCTGTCATTATTCCAGGCTCCAGCACTGGCTGCGCTTCAAATGCAATTTTCCCCCGACGCCTCCCAGTCCTGCCGGTGGCTCCTTCCCGTCGGATCCGGGCTGGCCTGTGACCCCCGAGGCTCCGGGGCAGGGGGCGGGGGATGCAGGATTTCCCGGCAGGTTTGGCCTCCCAGGTGAACCCTGAGGGGTTTCCCTGCGTGTTTCAGGGATGTTTTGGGCGAGACCCAACCCCTGCTGCCATCCCGGGGAGGGAAACGAGGAGCTGAACCCACCCCCTGCTCCTAATCCTGCCTTTCCCACCCCCAAATCCCAAATCCCCGTGGCACTGGGGACCCATCTGTAGCCGTGGTTCGTGCCTGCAATGTTTTGATTTCTCTAAAACTGTTTCCAGGTACAATTCTGTAAACAAGGGATGTGTTATTGTACACTATCCTGTTTTTCTGTATTCTTTCCCAGAGGAAGGAATTTACCTGATGTCCCTCTGAGTCGACCAATGTGCTCCAAGAATTCCACCCCTTGGGTGTAAAAAGGTATAAGGAGGAGTGGCTGGAGAATAAAGAGGGATTGGGGTCAATCTTCAGCCTTCTGAGAACGAGTCCGTGTCCTTGGTCTCTTTCTCCAGGCAGCACTGACAGAACGAGAGGACACAGCCTCAAGCTGCACCAAGGGAAGTACAGGTTGGATATCAGGGAAAAGTTTTTCACAGACAGAGTGATAAAGTGTTGGAATGGCTGCCCAGGGAGGTGGTGGAGTCACCATCCCTGGATGTGTTTAACAAAAGCCTGGATGTGGCACTGGTGCCATGGTCTGGTTGAGGTGTTAGAGCTGGGTTGGACTTGATGATCTTGAAGGTCTCTTCCAACCCAGAAATTCTGTGATCCTGTGATTCTGTGATTCTTACTTTGTGTCCTATTGCCACATCCACCCCCGCCCCAAAGGGGTTAATCCCGAACCGGCTGGGAAGACGCTGGCTGCTAAACGAGCTCCTGAAAAATTCATGCTCCTAAATGCTCCTTCCAGGGAGGAGGCTCTGGGAGCAGCCCGGGTCCCAGCTGGGGTTGCTAATGGCAGGGAGGGAGGGCTGGTGCCGGCCCCAGGACCCTCTGGCCATTATGGGATGCCCCTCAGGCTGACCCAGCTGGTTCTGCAGCTGCTGCGTTGTTCTCCCGGCTGGAAGTGCAGCTGGGATGGAGCTGGGATGGAGCTGGGATGGGGTCAAAGCCAGGCTCCCTGGTGGTGTATTCCTCTGGGGAAAAGGCACCCCAAAAACCAAACCAGGCTATGGGATGGAGCAAACTGGTCCCAAGGTACCTCAAAAACCAAACCAGGCTGTGGAATGGAGCAAACTGATCCCTGAACCCCTCAAAAATGAGAATAAAATGACATTCTGGTCCTCACCACGCTGCAAACCCTCCCTGAACCCCCGAAAATGAGGATGAAGTGATGTTCTGGTCCCCACCCCACTGCTCCCAACCCCAAATGCCCACGGGCAGCCCAGCCCTGATTTCAGAGGAGCTGCTTCTGAACTCACCCAGTGCTTAAACCCAACTCCAAACCTCCATATAATTATTTTTTTTTTAAACCCAAACCAAACAGCAAGCCAAGAAAAGAAACTCTCCTGCTGGCCTCTCTGGCTGCCAAGATAACCACCCCTCCTAACGAGCTGCTGTAATTAGGTGCTTTGATTCCCCGGTGCTGGAGGAAGGGGGGGCTCAGCAATTCCCTGGATTTCCAGGCTGTTGGGATGCTCTGTCTCCATCAGGGAGCTCTGGATGCACACAAAACCCTGCCCAGCCCCTGGACACGGCCATTTCAGCATCAGGGAGCCCACCCTCGGTGGTTTTCCTCCTTTCAAAAGTAGAGGTGAAAATCAGAAATGGAGAAATTTCCCCGTGGGATCAGGATTTTTGGGAGGAGAAGGGAATAACCTCACTGCTGGTCTGCTGAGATGTTCTCCTCTGAGACCCCCAACTCTGCTAATATTGACTTGCCACATCAGCTGAAATATGAAATCCCCACGTTACGCCCCGGAATTAATATTTGAGCAGGACGTAAAAGTCGAGGCAGGGACGAGTGTGGGCAGTAAAACCGAAATGAAACATTTTTATCTCGGCTTTGGCGCCACCGCTTTCTCTTCTCCCTTCTGCTCCTTTTATGGGGCTATTAAAATATTCATTTTAATATTATAAATATTGCATTCCGTGCCTAATGTGCCTCTGCACTCTTCGGGGCACCCAAAAGTCAGGCTGCTTGGCTGGGATGTGCTCAGGGCCCGCAGCAGCTCGGGAGGGAAATATTTCAGCTCTTTTTTAAAATTATTTTTGCTTTTCCCACCCGTTTTCCTGGGAGGATGGAGAACCTTGGGATGGCCTCTGGGACCAGTGACAGAGCCGTGGATCCACAGAATAAACCATGAATCCAGCTGGGCAATTAATTCCAATAAAAAGCTTTTATTTTATTTTATTTTATTTTATTTTATTTTATTTTATTTTATTTTACTATATTTTATTTTATTTTACTTTACTTTATTTTACTATATTTTATTTTATTTTATTTTATTTTACTTTACTTTACTTTACTTTATTTTATTATATTTTATTTTATTTTACTTTTATTTTATTTTATTTTATTTTATTTTACTTTATTTTATTTTACTATATTTTATTTTACTATATTTTATTTTATTTTATTTTGCTTTATTTTATTTTATTTTATTTTATTTATTTTATTTTATTTTATTTTACTTTATTTTATTTTACTTTATTTTACTTTATTTCCCCCCCCTCCACCTCCTTAGAAATATCCACATAAAATGAATTTATGGCAATGACAGGATTTCTCTTATTTCTGCCATTATCAGAGCTGCAGAAGGAAGGGCTGAGGACACAAATGACTTTTGGGCAGGGCTCTGGGAGGGAGGGGATGGAGATGTATTTTTATTCACCTTCCAGGATCAGGCACTCAGCTCCCAGCCAGCACGAGCTGCGGGGCTGGGATGCTCCAGCCACTGCCAAGGAACATCCCTGCCCTCATTGCTGGGAAATAAAGGGAAAAACGGAGCCTGGGGTGAGGATTTCACCCTCGTGGAGTGTCCCCAGGGCTGGTTGGATCAATTCTGTCTGGTTTATGGGGGATTTAGCTTCTCTGGAGGGTCCTGGGGGTGAAAGAGAACAACTCGAGGTGCAAAGATTTTTGGTGAAGCTCCCAAAAAAATGGGGTTTGGGATGTGTTTTCCTTTTTGGCATCCAGAGGAGGGGTTTGTGTCACAATTCGACACAAAGGAACGACACTCACACACTGGGATGTCCAAGGTAAAAAAGGGCAGTTTATTTACAGACCTCAGCATTTATAGAATTCCAACAGTGACCATGGGTTGGAGGATGGAAATTGTCCTCTCCAACCACACTGGTCAAACCAACAGCCCATCAATTCTCTCCTCCTCCAGAAAGGAACACAAAACAATCATTGTTTACATGAAAAGTGTGTGAGAAGCTCCATCTCAAAAAGTAAAACATCAGAAGGCTTTAGAAGAACTTTAGAAAAACTTCAGAAGAGCAGGGCAACACATCCCTGGCTCTGGAAGGAGACCAAACCCTTCCTCCAGGACCCAGACTCTTGGGGAACAGGAAAAACTTCTGCCCCTGGAGCAACTCTGCTTCCTCCAGAAGGACCCCAAAACCCCTCCAGAGGATTTCCCAGCCTGGAGGCTCTGTGATATGAGGGATTTCTCCTCCAGGCTGTTCCCAAGGGGTGCTGTTTGGAGCTTGGTTTATTTTGTGAAAGCTGGATCGGAGGATGAAAATTGTCCTCTCCAACCACACTGGTCAACCCCACAGCACATCAATTCTCTCCTCCTCCAGAAAGGAACACAAAACAATTGTTATTGACATGAAAAGTGCGTGAGAAACTCCACCACAAAAAGTAAACATCAGAAGGCTGAAAGAGAACTTTAGAAAAACAGAGTGACAGGTTTGCACACCAGGAGCTTTCCCTGCCCTTCACGGATCCACCTGACGATCCCAGCAAACCCCTGGGAACAGCAGAGCTGGGGAGATGTAGCCACAGTTTGTGCCTGCCGTGTTTTGATCTCAGAAAATTCTTTTCTTAGAGACACTTGTGGTAAACAAGGGCATGTTATTATAAACTATCCTATTTTTCTACATTCTTTCCCAGAGGGAATTTGCTTGATGGTCCCTTGGTGTGACCAATGGGCCCGAGGATCCCACCTCTTAGGTGAGCTGGTTGTGAAAATGTATAAAAGGCAGGTTTTTGATAATAAAGCCAGATTTTGAATCTTCAGCCTTCTGAAAAGAGTCTGTGTCCTGCCTTCGTGCTCTACAGCGACAGAGAGAGGCCGTGGCTGCCTCAGTTTCCCCCGGGAAAGGGGAAGCGGTGCCACCTCCGGAGCGGCTCCCACAGGGATTAGCGCCGGCTCGGGTGATTACTGCCCTGTTATCCCGGCGATTAGTGCTGCCCCGGGATTAGGGCAGGTGAAACGCCGGCCGGGGATTACCGGGCGGTGCTCTCTGCCCGACCTGGCACCGGATCCGCGGGATCGGCTCCCGCAGCCGGGATTTATCCACGCGGGAAGCGCCTCCAGCCCCTCCAGCCCTGCTCCGTGCGGGGCCTGGGGCGATGCTCGTGGTGTTTTTGGGAGTGGAGCCGCCGGGGTGGAGATGCACAGGGGTGATTTGGGAAGCCAGGCCCTGACCAGACATCCCTCAGTGGTTTTTTTGGGATTAATTCCTTGGAAAACCCATCCCTCGGTGCTTTTTTTGTATAACTCCTTGGAAAATCCATCCCTCAGTGCATTTTTGGGAATAACTCCTTGGAAAATCCATCCCTCAGTGCTTTTTTTTGGGATTAACTCCTTGGAAAACCCATCCCTCAGTGCTTTTTTGGGATAACTCCTTGGAAAATCCATCCCTCAGTGCTTTTTTTTTGGGATTAAGTACTTGGAAAATCCATCCCTCAGTGCCTTTTTTTTGGGATTAACTCCTTGGAAAACCCATCCCTTGGTGCTTTTTTGGGATAACTCCTTGGAAAATCCATCTCTCAGTGGTTTTTTGGGGTAACTTCTTGGAAAATCCATCCCTCAGTGCTTTTTTTTTGGGATAACTCCTTGGAAAACCCATCCCTCAGTGCTTTTTTGGGATAACTCTTTGGAAAATCCATCCCTTAGTGCTTTTTTTGGGATAACTCCTTGGAGAATCCATCCCTCAGTGCTTTTTTGGGATGAACTCCTTGGAAAATCCATCCCTCAGTGCTTTTTTGGGGTAACTCCTTGGAAAACCCATCCAGAATTTGCTCGGCTGGGTCCCCACAAGGACACGTCGGGCTTTGTTCCAGGGAGGAATTTTGCCCTTCCCTGCCTCAGCTCCCGCTGAAACAACGGGATTTACCTCCAGGCGTGTCCCTGCTCCTCACTCAGAGAGATCCCAGCCCGGCTCCTGCCCACCCCAGCCAGCTCCACGGAGCCATAAATAAAAACTCCAGCCGGGGTACAAACGCTCCTTCCCTGCAGCGGCTGAAAAATCTCCCGGCGGCGGTGCCAAGAAGCTGCCAGCGCAGGAGGGATGGCACCCAAACATTCCCTCTCTAAAAACCCTCATCCATCAGCGGGAAGAGGAGCCCGAGGTGGGGAAGGATGGGACGTGGTGGTGCCAGTTTCCCAGTGTGTTGTATTCCTGTGTGTTGGGGAAGGTGAAAAAGGAAAGACTTATAAATATGACTGCTTAGGGTTTGAGAATATGAAAGCTATAAGTGAAATAGAGCTGAAAGCAAGTTTCCATGTTTAGAGCCTCAGTTACTGGACAACTGGAGAACAACAGTGTGGCTGCTGAAGGTAATTAATCCCCTTTTGATTAAATAATGCCCTTCTCCTCACCAAAAGTCCGAGAGTCAGAGCAGACCCTGCCAGCTTGGCAGGAGGGGCCCAAAGAGTCGTTTTTAGGGTTTAAAGTATAACACAGTATGGTAATGTAATGATTCTTATAGGCTGTGTGTAAATGCTGTAGGATTTGTATCTTGTGCTAGATTGGTTGGTGTAATTTAGAATATTCAGTATAGAAGAAGATTTAATGGATTGTAACGGGAACGTCGCTCACTTTACTTCTTACTCCTCTTCTCTTACTTCTCTTACTTTGCTCTCTTGCTCTCCTTTCTCTCTCTCTGCTCTGAGCTGCAGCTGGCAGCTCCCAGCAGGGCCCCTTCACCCACGCCCTGTGCAATAAACCACATGCTCCAAGTCCAGCCTTGACTCCAGAGATCTCTCATCACCATCCATCCCAGATCACAGATTCCTACACCTGTGGGGACAATGGTTTATCCCCCCAAAAACAAAACCCCCCTGAGGTCTGTACCCATTAGTCTGACCCAAACTTATCTCTGACCCATTGGCTCAGTGCCAGCTATCTGTCTTAGGACAGAGGGTGATAAAAAGCCATGTCCTTCCTTATTCTTCCTCCTTGCCTTTGGAACCCCTTCATGGAATAAAGCCTTGGAACACCTCCCTAGGTAAGAGCCTCTTTTGAAGTCTTTTATCCTATCCATGATATACCCCTCCCCAAAAGCTCCCCGAAATACTGAGCTAGCATAGGAATCTAGGGGGCTGGAGGGCTGGGGTGTATCACCAGTGGAGGGGGGAAACTGAGGCACGGCTGGGGGAGGAGGGAACCGCGGGCCGGGCGCTGCCTCGGCCGTGTCCCTGGGGCCTCGGGCCCGGAGTTCAGCCCTTCCCTTCCCTTCCCTTCCCTTCCCTTCCCTTCCCTTCCCTTCCCTTCCCTTCCCTTCCCTTCCCTTCCCTTCCCTTCCCTTCCCTTCCCTTCCCTTCCCTTCCCTTCCCTTCCCTTCCCTTCCCTTCCCTTCCCTTCCCTTCCCTCCCCTCCCCTCCCCTCCCCTCCCCTCCCCTCCCCTCCCCTCCCCTCCCCTCCCCTCCCGTCCCCAGGCATTTGGGAGATTGGTTTATAAATCACGGGTTTTTTTTTTTTTTTATGGAAATGCGATGCTCAAGGCGTCCCTGCAGAATTCCAGGGTTGGGGCGCATCCCATCTCCCTCCTCTTCCTCAGCCCGGCCCTGGATCCTGGGCGCTGTTCCAGCAGCACCCAAAGGTGCCGGGGGCCCCTCGGGGGGATCCATCCTCTCCCCCCTCCGCCCCGCCTCTTCCCGGGGGGCATCTCCAGCTCCTGCTGTCACCGCTCAAGGTCAATCCCATTAATTGCCGTGAGTTATTTCGGCCTTAATGGAGATGTCTTGTGCGCTTCCAGCGCGGGCGAGGCTGCCAGGAGGAACGTGCCGGCCGAGCTTTCCCGGGAAGGGGAGATGGGGGAGGGATGGAGGGAGGGAGGGAGAGGGGAGGCGCCCGGGCTCGGTGTGGGCAGGAGAGGCCAGCCCGGGTGGGAGTGGGGTCTCGGCCCCCAAATGCTTCGACATTCCCGGTGGGCGTTTGAGGGGAGGGCGGCATTGCCAGGAGCGCTGCGGCCCCAAATCCCAAAGCGAGCCGGGGTAAGGGAACCCCGGGATATGGAAATTCAGGGATAAGGGAGCCCCGGGATAAGGGAATTCAGGGATAAGGGAGCCCTGGGATAAGGGAATTCAGGGATAAGGGAACCCCGGGATAAGGGAATTCAGGGATATGGAAATTCAGGGATAAGGGAGCCCCGGGATAAGGGAATTCAGGGATAAGGGAACCCCGGGATAAGGGAACTCGGGGATCAGGGAACCCAGGGGTAAGGGAACTCTGGGATAAGGGAATTCAGGGATATGGAAATTCAGGGATAAGGGAGCCCCGGGATAAGGGAATTCAGGGATAAGGGAGCCCCGGGATAAGGGAGCCCCGGGATAAGGGAACTCTGGGATAAGGGAGCCCTGGGATAAGGGAATTCAGGGATAAGGGAGCCCCGGGATAAGGGAATTCAGGGATAAGGGAACCTCGGGATAAGGGAACCCCAGGATAAGGGAACCCAGGGGTAAGGGAACTCTGAGATAAGGGAATTCAGGGATAAGGGAACCCCGGAATAAGGGAGCCCCGGGATAAGGGAGCCCCGGGATAAGGGAATTCAGGGATAAGGGAACCCCGGGATAAGGGAGCCCCGGGATAAGGGAGCCCCGGGATAAGGGAATTCAGGGATAAGGGAACCACTGGATAAGGGAACCCCGGGATAAGGGAACTCCGGGACAAAGGAACCCCGGGATCAGGGAGCCCCGGGATAAGGGAACCCCTCCCCAGCCCAGGCCCCGCAGGAGGCAATCCCGGGATGTGTCCAGGTGCCATCCCCAGGGAGGGAGGGATCTGACTGATCCCCCACCCCAGGGGGGGCACAGGGGGTCCCCAACACCCGCAGCCTCTGTGCACAGCCCGCGGGGAGGGGGTGACGAGGCTGCTCCGCACGGGGTGGCACAGAGGGGACACAGGGGGACAGACACCCTGGCAGGTGTGGCACCGGCTGGCCAGGAGTGACCAAACCCGGCTGGCCAGGAGTGACCAAACCCGGCCGGCTCCTCCCGGCTCTCGGCCGTGCCCAGCGGGGCTCGGAACCCCCCGATGGTCAGCACGGCTCGGCTTCGCCCCGGGGCAGGGCCGGGGCTGCCCGGGCTGGGGGGGCTCGGGGAGCGGGAGGTGGGGGCTGCCAGCAGAAGGAGGAGGAGGAACAGAAGGAGGAGGAGGAGGGAGGAGGAAGGCGCCTCCCCCTGCCGCCCTCCCCTCGCTGGCACCCAGCGGAGCCCGATGCGGCTCGGGCCGGGCGAGCGGGCACCGGAGCGCCCAGCCCGGCCCGGCACCGGCGCGGGGAGCGGGGGGGGGGGGGTGCCCGGGGCTGAGCCCCCCTCGACCGGCACCCCCTGCCTCCATCCATCCGCCAGCAGCGGCGGGGGCAGCCCCTCGTTACCGCCGAGGAGCCGGGGACCCCCTCCTCGCACCGCTCCTGCCGGGGTCTCCCCGCTGCCGCCGGCGCTGAGCCCCGGGGTGTCCCCCCACCCCCGCCCCCCCCAAACTTTGCCTTCGGATGCGGGGACTCCTCCGCCGAGCTGCTCCTGCCGCCGATTAATCGCATCTGCCTGGGATTAATTATTCACCCGGCTCCGGGTTGTGGTGGTTTTTTTTTTTATTTTTTTTGTTACGTTCTTCTTGTTGTTTTCTTTTTTTTTTTTTTTTTTTTTTTTTTTTGCCGCCTGTTTATCTTTTTCCTCCTGAGGAGCGCGTTAATTCCGGGTGGGTTTTTTTTATTTTTTTTTTGGGGGGGGGGGTCTTCTCACCCCCCCGCCCCAACCTCCCCCCCCATTTTTTTTATTTTTTTTTTCCCATCCTTTTGGAAGAACAGCGCTTTGGAATTCTGATTTTTTTTTTTCCTTCTGGTGCGGGGTGGGCTGGCGACCCCGCACCCTGCAGCATCATCCTCCATCGGCACATCGGGGCTGCTCTCGCCTCCCGGGAGGGGGTTCCACGTGCTCCGCTCCCCCCGCTCGCCGCTCCTGAGGAGGAAGAGGAGGAGGAGGAGGAAGAGGAGGAGGAGGAGGAGGAGGGGGGGGACCCTCCCCCGCCGGCTGGGCGCTCCCCCGGCCGCCCTGCAGGCGCTGCTGGGGTGGGGGGGGGGGGGTTGCGGCAGCTTTGGGGTGCGGGCTGGGGAGGGGTGGGGGGGCCGGAGATGGGGCGCTGTGCTCGCTGAGCTTTGGGGGGGGCCCCCAAAGCCGAGCCCCCCCCCTAACCTGACCCGGTTCCCCACCCCCCCCCCCAAATTCCGCCGTTGGCTGCTGCTCCCGGCTCGCACGTGGTTGGATTTAGGGGGATTTCTGCGGGTTTTTTTTTTTTCCCCCCGCCCCGGTGCTTGGTTTGGATTCCTTTTATTATTATTATTCTTATTTATTATTTTTATTTTTGAATTTTTTTTTTCTTTTTCGCCGCGAGGGTGCCTCGGGGTTTTTTTTGGTGTTTTTTTTTTTATTTTTCCCTCCCCCTCCGCGGTTTTTTTCTGGCTGTCCCCCCACCTTTGCAATGGCCTCTCGGGAGAAGATGCTGCCCGGACCGGCCGCGCTGCTCTGCTGCCTCTGCTCGCTGCTGCTCCCCGGTAAGTGCCGGCACCGGGGGGAGACGGGAAGGGGGACAATATTTATAAATATATCTCTGTGTTACACATCTCTGCAACACCGGGCTCTGCACCATCTGCCCCCCACCCCTCTCCGGGGGGGCACCCCCTGCCCCTCTGTGCCCCCCTCCCACGGTCACCCCCTCCCCGGCTCTCTCCTTCCACCCGCCCCCCCCAAAAAAAAAAAAAAAAGCCAAATGGGTGAAGATTAGAGTTTATTCCTGGCTTAATAAAATGACAGCTTGTGCTCGGCAGCGGGCTGGGCTGAGCCCGGGCTGCCAGCAGGGTGGCAGGGGCGGGGGGGACACACACGGGGGGCGAGGGGGTGTCCCCCGGCCCCCCCCGGACTCTTGTCTCCTTAATGCAGAGCCGCTTTAGCGGCGGGATCAGGGCTTGATCCGCTATTATCCACTCGCTGATCCCCCCCGGACCCGCGCCCAGACACTTCCCCGAGTTGCTGGGCAAGCTGTGCCCGGGTGGCAGCGCTTTGGGGTGAGGGGGCAGCCCCTGCCCGGCCTCTCTCCGGGGCTCTGGGGGGGCCCTGCCACCCCTCCCTGGTCACACCCGTGACATCCCGGCCTGGCCCGGCGACAGCCCCGGGGCCACCAGCACCTGCTGCTGGGGGCTGGGCTTGGCCAGCCAGGCCACAGAGGGGTCAGGCACCCTTGAGGGACACGGGGCTGCTTTCCCGGAATGATTTCTGTGGATGCTTGCCTTTGGAAATCGTGGATTTTCCACCCCCCCGGGGCCGGGGAGCTGCTTTCCCCAGAAATCAGGGGCTGTTTGCAGTCTGGGGGGGGCCCTGCCCTCGGGCTCGGGGTGTCCTGGGGACACTGCCCGGCTCCAATGATCCCAGCAGGAGCCGGAGGGATCCCTGGAGCGTGCCCGGCTCTGTCTGACACCAACAACCCATGGCCAGGGCACCTGGGGGGCTCGGGCAGGGCTCTGCCAGCATCTGCAGCACCCGAGGGTCTTGGGGGAGCTCCAGGAGGGGAGAAATAAGGAGGAGAGGGGGAAATAAGGAGGAAGGAGGGAAATTTGGAGCACTGAAGGGGGCTGGAAAGGGTTTTCCAGCTGGAAATTCAGTGGAGGAGCAGGGATGCTCCAGGGCTGTGGAGCCACAACTTTCTGTAGCACCCTCAGGGCTGGCAGAGGGCCCCCCTGTACCCACCCCCAGGCTGCTGCGGGCAGGGTTTGCCGGCAGAGCTCTTTGGGGAGCACCAGCTCGGGGCTCTGGCAGCCCGGAGGGAGGCAGGATCCCTCCCAGTGCCCGGTTTCCCTGGATCAGACCCAGCTGTCTGGGTCGGCTGTGGGAGGGAAGCATCCCGGTGGGAAGGCTGATCCATCCAAACTCGCCTGTGCTGCAGGGGCTGGATGTGGCCCCCTGCTCCCCATCCCCTTTCTGAGCCCCCCATTTGCTGCTGGGACCCCACAAACCCGGTGGGTCCGGCCCGGGGGTGCCGTGTCCCTGTCACCGGCGGTGTGTGTGAGGTGGGCCGGGGTGGCCTGGGCCGGGGCCGGCCCTGCTGCCCACGGGCAGGGAGAAGCTCTGCCAGGAGTTTTCAGTCTCCTTTCAGGGCGCGCAGCTGCCCTGGCTGGCCTTTGGTGGGCGAATAAAGGTCTCGGAGGGAGCCGGGGAAAGGCGCGGGGAGCTCCCGGTTCTCCAGCGTTCCTTACAAAGGGCTCGGGCTGGCGGCGGGGTCAGCCCGTGGTGGGGCAGTGCCCCCGCTCTCCCTCTCGGGGGATTTCATTCCCTTTCCCCTTGTTTTTGTTTATTTTTTAAAAAAATTATTTATTTTTATTTTTATTTTTTTATTTTTATTTTTATTTTTATTTTTATTTTTATTTTTTATTTTTATTTTTATTTTTTATTTTGATTTTTATTTTTTATTTTGATTTTTATATTTTTATTTTTATTTTTATATTTTAATTTTATTTTTATTTTTTATTTTTTATTTTTTATTTTTAATTTTTATTTAAGAGCAGCCCTCCGTGCCAGCCTCGCTGCTGCTGCGCTCCCCGGGAGCTGCTTGGCCGAGGCCCCAGGTCAGCTGCTTCCAGAAATGGGGTCTGGTTGCTTTTTTTTTTTAGGTTTTTTTTTGGTTGTTTGGGGGGTTTTCTTCGCATCTCCGAGGTGGGATGGCCCCAGGGTGGCCCCGAGGATGGGCAGACGGACGGATGGACAGACGGACACGCGGGCTGCTGGGTGCCGTGCTGTCGGGACCTGTTGGGATGCAGCACGGCAGGGGATTTATGGCTTTATGGGATGATTCGAGCTGCGGGGGTTGAACCCGGACTCTGCACCTTCCCTGCGGCGTGCCTCAGTTTCCCTGCTCCCCCCAGAAGGAGCCGGGGGGGGGCTCCGCAGGGTTATCCTGACCCAGCATCCCGGGCAGGATTGGGGATCCCACATCCCACCCCACTGCCGGGCTGTGCTGCTCTCCCCCACCCTCCCCACCCCAGACAAAGGGGGCTGGGGGTGCGGGATGGGGCTCCAGGGCTCCCTCCCCGCTGGGTTTTCCATCCCGGACACCCCAAACCCGGCGGGGGACACACCCCAATCCCCATCCCCGCGGCTCCCGGGCTCTCCCGCTGCGGGGTTTTCAGGCCAGCAGGTGGAGATGTGCCATAGCTGGGGAAGGCTCGGCTGGGTGAGCGCCGGGAATGCTCCCCGGGAACGCGGCCTGGGACGGGCTGGGAGCCTCCCCGGGAGCGGGGAAGAGGATTTCTGGCAGGGCAGGTGAAGGGGACAGCACCCGGATTCCAAGCTGGGTTAAGCCTGGCACGAGTTTTCCCTTCGGTGCCACAGGAAAAAATAAAATTAAAAAAAATGGATGTGCAGGGATATTCCTTTTGTATTTTGGCTCTGGAGTGCCCTTAATGCCACCCTTAATGCCACCCTTAATGCCTTAAATGCCAGCTGGGGTTTGGGGCTGTGGAATTGGGCACCCCTCCCGGGAAATTGCCTTTTTTTCCACCCCTTTTGCCCTCGTGGTGTTTCTGAGGGGAGGGAAGAGGCTGAGGGAGATCCCTCTGAGCGATGATTTTGGGCAGCACCAGCCACAGGGTTTGTTCCTCATCCAGACCTGTCCTTTTGGGGGGAAACTGAGGCAGGGAACGAGGTGGCAGCACCCCCTGGCTGGGGATTGCTCAGGAATTTTTGGAAACCCGGCTGTTTCCTTGAGGATTTTATTTTGTTTTTAAAGGTGCTACTCTTTAAATCACTCCAGCTGCTGAGGTGCCTCTCCCAGCCCCTATAAAAGGCGAAAAAAGGGAAAACTGAGGATCCCTGCAGCATTCCAGCAGCACATCCCAGCTCCAGTCCCTCTTGTGGAGGGGCTCAGGGGGATGTGGCATCATCCTGGCTGAGGGGAGGGCTGCTCAAACAGCACAACGTGATTTTTTTGGTTTTTTTTTGGCCAAAACAGTGTTGGGTGTGTGTGTGTGGGAGGTGCTGGGTGTCCCCTCCCGCCTGGCGCCTGTCCCTGCCACGGCAGGAGCGCCCCATCCATCTGGGAAAGGTCACTCCTGCTAATCTAATCAGCATCTTTTGTGATTAAAGACACGGCTCTGCTAACGAGCAGCACCCCCTGGGTGGGCAGGGAGGAGGGAGGTGGCTGCTCCCGGGCTGGGGTGGGGTTGGGGACACCCGTGGTGGCTGTGGGGATGGGATCTGCCCTGGGAGCTGTGGTGGCAGAAGGAGAAATGGTCCAGTGGGGTGGGTCCTGCTGCCCTTTTCCCAGGGGAAAGGAGGCTGGAGCTCACCTGGCTGGAAATTGGGAGGTTCTCCAGCCATCCCCACCGTGGGGAGCTGGGCTGGGGGGTTTCTGGGCTGTGCCACCAGCACCCCAGGGCTGCAGAGGTTGCTCCTCAGGATGTGCCTCTCCCTCCCTTTTCCCTCAGCTGTTCCCTGACCTGTTGCTGCTCCTGCCCTGTCCTGTGTCCCTCGTCCCCCCTCACCTCTGCTCTGGCCTTGGGGAGGACACCACCAACAGGGCCAACCCAATCTTCTGATGAAGCCACTGTCACCTTCTGGAGAGCGTTTTCCCACCACCTGGATCGTATTTGTCACCCTGGATTTTCCCTCAAAGCCCGAGAGGCTGGGGTGGCTCTGCCACCTCACTTGGTGCTGTCACCTCCTGTCCCCTGCAGGAGTTTGCTCTGAGCTCTTCCCCAGGAGTGGCAAAACTTGAGAACCGATTCATTTCCCATTTATTTTCCTTTAAGGGAAAGCAGTGTTTTTGCTCTGGGAGATAAATCAGGTTGGAAATGCAATCCCTGCTGCTGCCAGCTCGGTGCGGCTGCGGGATCAGCTCCTCTCCTGGAGCGAAGGGAGGGGATGAGTTCCAGCTGTGGAATTCCCAGCCCTGCTTTTGGGGGCTGTCTGGGGCTGATGTTGGACCCCAAACCTGAGGCCTGGGGCTGGATTTCCCTTGGGGTGCCTCTGGAATGGAATCTGGGGGAAAGGAATGGGTTGGCATCCAATCCTTCTGGAGGGCAGAGCCTGGAGCTGCTGGGGAGGGCAGCCTGGGGTGTTGTGTTCCCCTGGGGAATGGGTTTTCCCCAGAACCCCCTAAAGCCTGTGGCCATTTAGTCTGACCCTTCCTCCTTATCTCTAACCTATTGGCTCAGGGCCAGTTATCTTTCCTGGGCCAAAGACCAGATAAACCCATGCTTCTTCCTTGCTCTCTCTCTCTGCCCTGGAACCCTTGGAGAATAAAGCCTTGGACTGATCTGGGGTGAGAGCCTCTTTTGGAATCTTTTAGCCTGTCCCCTGAGATATTCCTCCAAAGCCCCTCAAGGCATCTGAGCTGGCCACAGGGAGCCCAGGAGGGTGGGCAGGGCAGTATTTCACTGGGAGGGGGAATTCAGTGCTCAGAGGGCGCTGGGAAGGTGCTCCTGCTCCTCCTGGCCCTGCTGGGAAGGGATGGAGAGGGGATCCCAGCAGGACACGGGGCTTGGGGGCTGTCCCTGCCTTGCCTCTGTCCCCACACTGGGCTGCTGGGGGCTTGTCCCTGTCCCTGATTCCCATTTCTGCCTCCCCAGGGTGGTTTTGAGGAGCAGCCACCTGTGCCCACCTGGGCTGCTCCCATTGTGGGGCTCCAGGGAACCTTCTGGGGCTGCCCCCTTTATCCCAGGGGATTTTCCCCCTCCCACTGCTTTTTGGACATTGGTAATCAGCCACTTCCCTGTCCTTTTTTCATCCTCCCCTGTTTAATTAATTTCTTCCTTTCTCTCCCTCCTCTGGAAAGGCCTTCTCCTCCCTGTCCCCCAGCCTGTCCCTTGCTGTGATTTGTGGAAATTGCTCTAAAGTAGCTGCTGTGTAAAAGCCTTGCTGGCTCCAGGAATTTATGGCAGGCTGTGCCTCTGCACAGCACATCCCATTTAGGCCATATTTATTTATTCCTTTAGGTCCCTGGCTTTTTTTTTTTTTTAATTTTTTTCCCCTGTTTTGTTTATTCCCTCTTATTAATTTCCTGGGGGAAAGCACTGCTGGGATGGTTCCCTTTTTGCTCAGTGCTGCTTCTCCCCTCACAAAAAAAAAAAAAAATCCCAGGATGTGTCCCACCAGTGTTATTGGATTTTATTGCTCCTGCTGATGGAAAAGCCAGGCTGGACTTTTGGGAGAGGGAGGAATCTCAGGGATCTACAAGAAAGGAGCCCAGCAGGCTGGAGAATCCACTCTTGCTGCTCCCAGGAATCCAATCCCAGCACTCCATATCCAGCTCCCACTCAGTTCTTACTCCAGGCTGATTTTGGGATGCTCAGGCCAGTTTTTGGGCTTGGTGCTGTGGGAATTCCCAGCTCATCCCTGCCCTGGGCAGACCCAGGAAGGAGCATCCCTGCATCCTCGCCCTGCCCACGCTCTCCCCGCCGCACGCCAGGGGAAGGTGATTCCACATTTGTAACAATTATTCACTTAATTGAGTTCCAATTAGCTGGGACTGGAGATGCAGGCTCTGGATGCAGCAAAAGGGAAGGGGGAGCTTGTTGTCATTTATGTCACCAAAAACCAATTTCCGAGGCTCTGCCCGCAGGGAATGTTTTGGAGGTTTCCGTGAGGGCTCTCCCTGTGTTTGCTGCTTTCGGTTTGTATTTAATTCCTGGCTTCTTTTTTTTTACCCCTGGGAGTGTGGAGTGGAGAGGGGCACATGTTTGAGCTGGCTGAGTTTGGGGTGGAGGCCTGGAGGCTCCTTTTCTCCCTTTTTGCTGTTTTTTTTTAGGGTATTTTGAGGTGCTGACCCCTCTGGGGTGGGAGTGGAGGGTGGCAGGGGTGGGTGCTGCAGGATGAGGAGGGCAGGGGTTCCCAGGACAGGAAGGGAGGTGTCTGAGCCTGAGCCTTCCCTGGGAGCTGGGACCACCTCCAGCTGTGGGAACATCCAGCTGTGGGAGCTCCAGATGTGGCACATCCCAGGTGTTTGGGGCCACCCCTGCTGCCCCTTGGTGCTTGGGGTGGCAAAGCCTGAACCAGCAGATCCTGGGGCTTGGCCTGGGATCCACAGGATGCTCAGGGGAATGGGGTGGAAACAAAGAGAAGTGAGAGGTCTGTGCTGGTGTCCAGGGGGATTAGCCAGGCTGGATGGCCTCTCTGGGGTCCCCCGGTTCTCGGGGTTTTGAGGGGATCCATCACCCCACTGGCTCCTCTGGGCCTGTCCATCACCCTGCTCAGGGCTGAGATCATTCCTTGTCACCCTGGAGTGGCGCTGGATCTGGGGATAAGGGAGCACTGGGGGTCCTGGGGGCTGCTGGGCACCAAAACCCCTCCACAGGAGCCCCGAGCTGGGCTGGGATCTGGGGTGGAGCCCTCCGGGAGGGACAGTGACACCCCCTCCACCCCTCCCCGGGTGTTTGGGGTGGGTCTGTCGCTGTGGCAGCTCAAGTCGCTGCTTTAGGGACAGCTCTCCTGCCTGGGGCCGCCAGGGAAGCCTGGCAGCAGCCGGGACTGGTGTCCCACATTCCTCAGAACTGCATTCAACCCATCGATCCACCGAGCCCCATTCACATCCAGAGAGGCTTTAACCCTCCCGGGCTGACCTCAGACTCGCCCTCCCTCCTCTCCAGGGCTTTCCCTGGGTGCTTTTCCCGGCGTAAGTGGGGCTATAGGCCCGGGAGCCCCCGCTGTGTCCCGCGGGATAAGCCCGGATAAAGATCCCGCCTGGAGCGGGGCTGCAGAGATCCCCGTGGCCGACAGCTGGGGCTGGGCTAAGCTGGAGCTCAGCTCAGGCGGTTCTGGGGCTGGGAAGAGGAGGAGGAGCTGTCCAGCCTCGGGATGGCAGGAGCGGGGTGGAGAGGAGAGCCTGTGCCCCGTTCCATGGGGGAAGGTGATGGGGCTGGTGCCTCAACCCGGTCTGTCCATCCCGTGTGCCCACCAGGCTGCCCCAGCCCAGCACCCCCTGCAGCAGTGGGGACCGTGATGATGATGATGATGATGATGATGATTGAAGTTTTCTCCTCCCCTCCACTCCCCGGCAAGCTGCTAGCTCAGATTTGGGGAGTTTTGGGAGAGGAGATCTTCAGGATAGGGAAAGGAAATCCAAAAGAGGCTCCTTAGCTTAGGAGGTGTTCCAAGGCTTTATTTCCAAGAAGGGAATCCCAGGGCAAAGAGAGAGGTCATGGAGGAGCAGGGGTTTTTATCTCTCTCGGGGTCGGGGTCAGATTACCTGGCCGAGGGCCATAGGTCAGAGTCAAGGGGCAGGTAAGATCAGGCCAGGTTACAGTCCCTGGGGAGGGGTTTGTGAGGAGAGACCATTCCCTAAAAGGAATGCAACAGATGATGATGATGATGATGATGGTGATGATGATGATGACCCAAACCCGATGCTGGGGGGATGTTCAGGGCACTTTGGTGCTGGTTTTTTTTTTTTTTTTTTTCCCAGCAGCCAGAGCCCCTCGAGCTGGGTCTGGGGTTTAGGGCGCTGCCGCTGTCCCCGCCTGCCCTCCCTGCCGCCGAGCAGCTCGGCACATCTGGCCCCGTGTCTGGGGCACATCTGGCGGGGCAGATGTGGGGCTGCACAAAGGGGTCACCCGTGGTGTGTTTACATCTCCCCGTCCCTGCCCGGGCTGCGGGTCACCCCCAGGGGACACACGGGAGTCCCGCCCCGTCCCGCCGCGGGGCTGGGGGCGGCTCCTCAGCCCGGGGGGGCTCGGGAAGCCCCCGGGCCGGCAGGGATCTGGCCAGGCACGGAGAGAGATGTGTTTTGGCTGGCGGTGCTGAGCTGCCAGGGTGGAAGGGCCATATGGGCCCCTCTGTGCCGGCCTAATAAACCCGGAATGCAGGTCAGGTGCTGCAAATCCCGCTCAGCACAGCGGCAGCAGGGCTGCAGAGCCCAGCCAGCCGGCAGGGCTTAACCCTTCTGTCCCCCCAGACCCGGCCAGAGGGGGACGTGGGGCCACCTCCCCTCCCGGGGGTGGCAAGGAAGCAGGGCAGGGGACAGTGGGGTGGGGACTGCAGCCTCCTGAGCTGTGTCTGTCCATCCTTCCTGTCTCCTTCCAGGCACCTTTCTTCCACCTCTTGAGCTGTTTGGCCCTTTCCTTTCCTTTCCTTTCCTTTCCTTTCCTTTCCTTTCCTTTCCTTTCCTTTCCTTTCCTTTCCTTTCCTTTCCTTTCCTTTCCTTTCCTTTCCTTTCCTTTCCTTTCCTTTCCTTTCCTTTCCTTTCCTTTCCTTTCCTTTCCTTTCCTTTCCTTTCCTTTCCTTTCCTTTCCTTTCCTTTCCTTTCCTTTCCTTTCCTTTCCTTTCCTTTCCTTTCCTTTCCTTTCCTTTCCTTTCCTTTCCTTTCCTTTCCTTTCCTTTCTTCCCCTTCCCCTCTTCCCCCTCACCCTGGAGCTGTTCTCCCGCTCTCCACCCACTCCTAATCCACCTCCCTCCACCCTTCACTCCCCCTCCTGCTTTATTTACCCCCATTCCCCCTTTTCCCCACCCAGCAGCCGCACCCACAGCCCCAGGCACATCCAGCCTCCCTTCTCCTCCCCTCCCGTCCCCGTGGCTGCGCTTCCAGGCCGGCTCAGACCCTCTCCGGGCAGGCAGGATTGAGTTTATGGCCGGGGAAGGGAGGCGCCGCTCCCGTCCCCTCCCGGCTGCAGCTCAGAGCATCATTTAAATGCCTTTTGTCTGGGAAGGAAATCGCTTCCCCGGGTGCCGCCGATCGGCCGGCGCTCCACTAATCACGGCAACTCATTAATGTCAGCCCGGCCCGGCCTCGGTGACAGGGCCACCCTGCGTGTCCCCCAAAGAGAGTTTGGGAAGGGGTTTTCCTCGCCCTGCAGCACCCAACCCGCGTTATCCGTGGGAGGAGGGAGGAGCTGGGTGCCGGAGGGGCCGAACCGCACCAGACCCGGCGGCTCTGGGTGGGTGACAGCCGGTGCCCCTCACCGCGGGGTGCTGGGCACAGAGCTTCTCCTGTCCCCCCCTCCAGGGTGACACCAGGAATTCTGCAGCACCTCAGGGGTGGATTTTGCTTGGGGCTGTGCTGGGGATTGAGCTGGGTGGGTTTGGGGTGGGTTTTCCCTGTGGAATGTCCTGATCCTGCTCCAAACCCTGGAGATTTTAAAGGGATGGAGTCTGATGCTGTTTCAGCGAGTGGGTTGAGCAAAGCTCCCCTCCCTGGACCTCACCCAAGTGGGTCCAGCTCATGCTGGATCCTTTTCCTTGAATAATCTCCTGCCTTGGGAAAAAAAAAATAAAAAAAATCCCCTTTCCCACTTGTTGGGGATGGCAGGAGGATGCAAACCTTCACCTTTCACGGGAGAAAACAACTTCCATGAACGGCAAGAGCAGAGAGCCCCTCCGTGCCGGCACTGCTGAGCAGAGGGGGCACCCATGGGCGCTTTCCAGGGTTTAGCACCTCTCCTGCAGCTCCTGGGAGATGGGAAAAATAGGCAGAGCCAGCGAGACGGGCTGGCCGGGGCCTTCCTCCCTTTCCCTTTCCCTTTCCCTTTCCCTTTCCCTTTCCCTTTCCCTTTCCCTTTCCCTTTCCCTTTCCCTTTCCCTTTCCCTTTCCCTTTCCCTTTCCCTTTCCAGCGGGACGGGCTGTCCCACGGCGGCAGCGCTTCCCCAGCACTCCCAGAGCCCCGGGGAATTCTCCACCCCGGGCTGTGGGTTCTGCCCGTCCTGCATCCCGTGCTAATAATCCTTTTATCAGCCCTCTAAGCCGCTCTAAGCTCCCGGTGTCCCGGTCCCCCTCCCTGGCTGGGCCGGGGGGTCCTTCCCTCCCTGGAGCCCCGAGGAAAAAGCGGCTGGGGCCGCTCTCAGGGCTGGAAAAAAACCTCCACGGCTCCGAATCCCCCGTGGGGAAGGGGGGCTGAGTCATTCCCGGGAGCGGAGCCGTCACCTCGCCGCCTTTCCCCGCCGTTTGACACCGGTGATTCGGGCTGGGAGCCGCTGGGGAGCGGCTGCAATCAGCGCCGGGAGCGCGGGGATGCGGGGAGCCGAGGCGGGCGGAGGGATGGATCCAGCCCTCCCGGGAATTCCTGGCAGCCGCCGGAGAAGGCGAAGACCTTGAGATGTCTTCCAGGCTCCCGCGGCTGCCAGCGCAACGCGTGCCGGGCGCCTTTCCCAGGGAGATCTCCGCGGGTTTTCCTTCTGCTTGCGGTGGGGTAGTGGGATTCTTTCCGAGGGGCTCGGGCAGCTCTGCCCCTCGGCTGGCAGGGGCTCCCTGCTCTGCCAGTCCCGGAGTTGTTTGGTGGTGTTGTGGTTTTTTTTGGGTTTTTGGGGTTTTTGGTTGGTTGGTGTTTTTTTTTTTTGTTTTTTTTTTTTTTTTTTTTTTTTTTTTTTTTCTGTGTGGTTTTTTTTTGTTGTTTGGTTTGGTTTGGGTTTTTTTTTGTTTGTTTGGTTTGGTTTTTTGTGCTTTTTGTTTGTTTTGGTTTTGGTTTTGGTTTTGGTTTGGTTTGTTTTTTTGGGGTTTTTTTGTGGTTTTTTTTGGTGATTTTCTTGTTGTTGTTGGTTTTTTGTTTTTGTTTTTTGTTTTGTTGTGGGGTTTTTTTTTAAGTTTTTTGTTTGTTTGTTTTTGGGGTTTTTTTTTGTTTTGGTTTGGGTTTTTTTTGTTTTGGTTTTTTAAGGCAAAAATGCTCAAAATGAAGGACAAGCGGGGATTTCTGAATCGTGCTGGGGTTTGCTTGAGGTGGCACCAACATCACCGGTGTCACCTTCCCACCAGGTCTGGAAAAAATTAGTCCTGGGCCAGCTTTATCACATGGGGACAGCCCAGTGTGGGTGACAGCCCTGGGTGACAGGCTGGTTGTGGGGACAGGGCGGGTCTGGGGCCTGATTTAGCCACCTCCCCTGGGTGATCTGGGAGCTGGAAGCAGGAGGAAAGCCTTGACGATAATAAATACGTGGTGGGATCTGCCAAAAAATGAACCTGGATGTAACTTTTGGTCATGAGCCTCTGGAGAAACTCAGCATCCGTGCCTTGGGAGGCAGGGGTGCAGCTGGGATGGAGCCAGCCCTGTTTCTGTAAAAGGGTTTGTGCTGGTCCAGGCAGTGCTGGCGTGGCTGACCAGCCTTTCACAGGGCTGGATGTGGCTTCAGCACACCCTGACCACCCCACCCCACGCTGAGGGTGGCTCTGGTGAGGCTGCTGCCACCCGTCAGGAGGCACAGTCCTGCTCGAGGTCCCTGGATCTTCTGCATTTTTGGTTTGTGGGACAGAAACCCAGCCAGGCTCTCGCTGCCCTTCCCAGAGGTTTGGGGGCTGAAACTCCAACCCCTCCTTGTTCCGCTCTTGCCTGGATCAGTGCTCCCTGCCCAGGAGCTGTTCCAGAGGGGGCTTGTAACCCTGGTCCGTGCCTGAGGTGTTTTGGTTTTCTGAAACTCTTTTCCCAGAGAGTTTTCTGTCAACAAGAGACACGTTTTTGTCACTGTAACTTTGTTTACATTCCTTTCCCTAGGAGGGACTTCTCCTTGATGTCCCTCTGGTTTGACCAATGTGATTGAAGAAGTTTGTCTTTGTTTCACCAATTGGATTGTTCTCTGTAGAATGGTATAAAGGGAAGAAATTATGGGAAATAAATGGAGTCATTGTCAGCCTTCTGAGTCGGAGTCTGTGTCCTTGTGATCTTTACTAGCGTCAGGTCACTGCTGGAATTCTATAAACGCTGAGGTCTGTAAATAAACTCCCCTTTTTTTTTGCCTTGGACCTCTCAGTGTCCTTCCTTTGTGTCATGCTGGGACGCCCACCCAGCCCCAAACCTCCTCCAACCACCCAGCCCGGCCCCCTCAGCGCCCATTGGGTTGTTCTTTGTAGGACAGTACAAAAGGGAAGAGAATTTTATGAGAGTATTATGAGAAACAAACAGAGTCATTGTCAGCCTTCTGAGTCCGAGTCTGTGTCGTTGTGATCTTGAACATCGTCAGGTCACTGTTGGAATTCTATAAACACCGAGGTCTGTAAATAAACTCCCCCTTTTTTTGCCTTGGACCTCTCAGTGTCCTTTGTGTCGTGCTGCGATGCCCACGCAGCCCCAAACCTCCTCCAACCACCCAGCCCAGTCCCCTCAGCGCCCATTGGGTTGTTCTTTGTAGAACAGTATGAAAGGGAAGAGAATTTTACGAGAAGAGAATATTATGAGAAACAAACATTGTCAGCCTTCTGCAGTCAGAGTCTGTTGTTATTGTGACCTTTAACCCTCACCTGCGCTCTCCATCCCCTCTGCAGCCCAGGCCAAGGGCCCGGCCCCCAGCCCCGAGCCCTCCGAGCCCCCCGGCGCCGTCCTGCTGCCCGTCAGCTACCGCCTGTCCAACACCCGCCTGGCCTTCTTCCTCAAGGAGCTGGGGGCCGGCCCGGCGGGCAACGGCAGCGCCCCTCTGCAGCGCTCCGAGCCCTTCGTCGTCTTCCAGACCAAGGAGCTGCCCGTCCTCAACGTCACCCTGGGGCCCTTCAGCACGGGGCTGGTGCTGCCCAAGGAGCACCTGCAGCCCTCCAGCACGCTGGAGGTGCCCGACCGCCTGACCGTCAACTGGAAGGTGCGCGCCTTCATCGTCCAGCCGCGGCTGCTGGCCAGCCAGCCCGTGGTCCAAGTGCTCTTCTACGTGGCCGGCCGGGATTGGGACGACTTCGAGGCCACGGAGAGGCTGCCCTGCGTGAGGCTGCACGCTTTCCGCGACGCCCGGGAGCTGAAGAGCTCCTGCCGCCTGCGGGGCAGCCTGGCCATGTGCCTGGTGCAGGCCGAGCTGCCCCACGCCTGGTTCGGCCCCTCGGCGGTGCCGCTGGGCAGGAGGAAGAGCCCCGAGAGCCTGGAGGTGGTGCCGGGGGAGAGCCAGCAGGCAGAGCTGTACTACACCCTGCACTCTCCCGACGGCGCCGGGCAGTGCCCGGGCGAGGCGGGGGCTCGCCGAGGGGTCGGCGGGGCTCGCACCGAGGGTCCCACCCAGCACCCGCTGCTGCGCATCGGCAGCGTCAGCCTGCTGCAGCCCCCGCCCGGGCCCGCCCTGCAGGAGCACCGCCTGGACGGCAACGTCTTCATCCGCCTGCCCGACAAGCCCCTGAAGCCCGGAGAGGTGCTGAGCATCCTCCTCTACCTGATGTCCAACTCCACGGTGGAGCACTTCACCCTCAGGTGAGGCCCGGGAGGTGTTCACGCTCACCTTTTTTCGAGGGGTGGTTGTGGGAAAAGCGGCTGTGGGAGGGAGGGAGTGGGTCGGGAGGATGTGTGTGTGGGATCTGCGGGAGGCTGGGGCAGGTCTGGCACATTCCAGAGCGATGTCTGGAATGTGGTTTTGCCGTGGGAGCCTCGGGAAGGGAAGGGAAGGGAAGGGAAGGGAAGGGAAGGGAAGGGAAGGGAAGGGAAGGGAAGGGAAGGGAAGGGAAGGGAAGGGAAGGGAAGGGAAGGGAAGGGAAGGGAAGGGAAGGGAAGGGAAGGGAAGGGAAGGGAAGGGAAGGAAAGGAAAGGAAAGGAAAGGAAAGGAAAGGAAAGGAAAGGAAAGGAAAGGAAAGGAAAGGAAAGGAAAGGAAAGGAAAGGAAAGGAAAGGAAAGGAAAGGAAAGGCTGTCCAGGCAGGACACCTCTGCACGGGCAGTGTGCACTGACACCTTTGCTCTCCCAGTGCTCCCAGTTGCACTGGGATTCTGCCAGGAACTGTGGGTTTATTCCCAGCCACTTTGGGGACAGGGCGTGGCACGGCCCTGGGGCTGCTGTGGGGTGAGGAGGGGTCCCCCAGATCCCCTCCTGCTGCCCCAGGAGCAGGGGGGAGCAGAATGGGGTGGTGGGCAGGAGGTGCTGAGAACCCCGGTGTGGGCAGGAGCGCAGGGGGGACCCCCTTCTCTGGGTGTCCCTGAAGATGGGGACACGAGCCCTGTCCACAGCTCTTCAAGGGGCACCTGCAAGTGTCCCTGTGGCCTCTGGACCAGCAGGGAGCCCCTGGAATGGGGGATGTGGTGCTCCAGGCTCTCCTGTCCAATCCAGGGATGTCCAATGCCACAGGGGTGCATTGGGGCTGGGATCCAAAATGATGCAAAATCCTGCTGTGATTGGAAGGGCAAAATGCCACCAGAGAGGAGCTGGAATGAGCTGCTGCTGCCAGCCTGGGTGATGCTTCCCACAGCCTGAAGGGGACAAACTCCTCCTGTGCCGTGGCAGGGTGTCCAAGGGGACCCAGGAGGGCCAGGATCCGCCCCTGACTGTCCCTCTCTGCAGGGTGAAGGCCAAGAAAGGTGTGAACCTGCTCAGCACCAAGTCCAGGAGTGGGCAGTGGCTGGTGAGCTCGGAGCTGCTGACGGGTGGCAAACACTCCACTGCCACCGTCGACGTGTCCAGGGTGGAAGGGGCCGGGCCCAGGTAAGGGCTGCACCTCTGGGAATGCCAGGGAAGGGCTGGGGTTTGCCCTGGGGGCAGTCCTCCCTCCAGCCTGGGGGTCTGGGTGGCTGCAGCGCCAGGTGGGAGCCAGCAGGGGAAACTGAGGATTTTAGGGCTGAGTTGTGAAGCCGTGGAGGATTCCTTGGTCTGGGGTGGAAGAATTTTAATTTTTGGTTGAGTTTTAGCACTGTGAGAAGCAGCAGCTCTCTGCTGTCTGTCCTGGTGTCTCCTCTGGGGAGGAGGGGGAGCAAGGCAAGGTCCCATCTGAAGCCTGAAGTGATGGATGAGTGATGGATGGGGAGCAGGATCCAAGCCAGCACCCGGGACAGGCAGTTCTGCCCTGCTCACACATTCCTGGGACTCTGGGAAAGGCTCAGATCAGCTGAGGAGAGCCCTGGGGATGGAACTGGGAATGATCTGGAGGAGAAAGGACCCACAAAGCCAAATTGGGACCCCAGAGGGTTCTCAGCTTGAAGGAGGGGAGATGTGAGACTGGTAGGACATGGAAGGTGAGGGGTCAGGAACAGCAGCAGGAAAGGTTCTGAAGTGCTGGAAAACAACAGTGGTATCTCTGTCACTGCCTTGGGAAACGGGACACAGGTGTCTCCAGGAGCTGGGTTAGAGCAGCTTGATGTGCTCAAGCCATTCCTGTCCTCTGCCGTGGAAATCTCCCCACATCTCTGTCCCCCACCCCAAAACTGAGCAAAGCTGGGGCCAGACTCTTGGGAAAAACAAAATGCTCCTCAGCTCTGCCCGCTCTGGTGTGACCTCCAAAGCTCTGCAGAACCCCTTCTTTACCAGGAGGGCGGATTTTCCCTCACCCCATCCCTCTGCTCCCAAAATATACCCACAGCATCCAAACCCACGGCCCCGTGGCTGACCCAAGAGTGTCCCCAGGGCCACCAGCCAGCCCCCTGCCCCCTGCACGCCCACCCCACAGCACAGAGAGCAGGGGCTGGCAGCAGCAGGAGCCTCTCCCCCTTCCCCCTCTCCCGCTGCCGGCACCGCTCCCAATCAGCCTGCAAAGGTTAGAGACGGGGGAGGAATTTAAAGTGATTACAATCACCTTTTAGACAAACAACTCCATCAAATATTAACGGAACGGAGAGGATGAATGACTCCCAGCCGTGTTGCCCTCCGGGCTGTGCAAACAGAGGAGTTGTCGCTGCGCTGGGGCTCTGGGGGTTTTTTGGCAGCGCTGGCTCGGCAGGGAGGGGCTGCCAGCCCCTGAGCTGTGGGGTCAGGATGGCCAATTTGGGGTGGTTTGCAGCCCAGCAGCTGCATCCTGAGTTGTTCCCCCGATGTGGGAAGCCTGGTTCTTGTCTCAGTTCAGAGCTGATGGTGCAGAGGATGGTGGCTGGGCCTGGCAGTGCCCCTGGGACACCTGGGGACAACCCCACTGACCAGGAGTGCCTTTGCCTCGGCACCTCTGGCTCTGCTGTGCCTTTGGGCCTGCCTCTTCCCGGCTGGGTCTGATACTCCTGGCACTGGAGGAGCAGCCAAATCTGCTTTTCAGACCCTGTGGCCTTTGGTGATTCCCCTTGAACCCCAGAGCTGCCTTGGGGCAGAGCAAGGCTCCGGCAGCCCCTGTGGATCACTGCAAATCACGGCTGCTGTGGGATCAGGGGGAAGGGAGCAGGGATCAGGGCTTGCTGTGGCCTGGAGCAGCTCCAGCTTCTTGCTCTGCTCTCTCCCTGCTCCCTGTCACTCATCAGATACTGATGAGAGAGAAACCCAGCTGTGCCCTGCATCCCCAGATCGATGGGACCTTCTCAGCTGCTGCTGCACTGAGATGAAACAGGAACCAGTCCTGGCTTCCCTTTCACTGGAATTTCACGTTTCCTCCCCTCCTCGCTGGCTCTGGGGGGCTTTTACCAGTGCTGTGGTTTGTGGGGGCTCTGGGGTTTCCTCCAGAGCTGTTCAATTTTTGGGGAGCAGGGAGGTTTGACTTAGGGCAGGGTTGAACCCTGAGTCACTCCAAGGGTTTGCAGGGCAGAGGCAGAGCTGGGAGGGCAGGATCAGGTCTGGGGAGGTTTGGTTGTAGGGATGGGGTGTAGGAGTAATTTATGCTGCTGCTGTGAGGTTCTGTCCAAGCCATGACGCAGGTGGACATCAGCCTGTCCCTTAGTCTGGCACCACGTGCTGGGTTTGGCAACCTCTCCACCCTGTCCTGCCTTGGGGACACCTCAGAGGTCACTCCCCGTCCTTTAGCTCCGTGTCCTGCTGTCCTCAGCCCTGGCATTTGTGTGTATCTGCTGAGCTGATGGAGGGATGGATGGATGGATGGATGGATGGATGGATGGATGGATGGATGGAGAAATGGATGGATGGATGGATGGATGGATGGATGGATGGATGGATGGATGGAGAGATGGATGGGTGGATGGATCCAGGGCTGTTCTCCCCTGCTGGTTCTGTCCATCTCCCCTGTCCCCTGTCCATCCTCCCACACAGCCTGGGGACAGCCCTGTCCCATGTCCCAGCTCAGCCCTGTCCCACCTGCTCTCTGTGCTGGAACTTCTTTCTCCCGTGACTCAGTTTCCCCGTGGGATCCCCTTGGAAGGGGCTGTAAAGCCAACAGCTTGGGCTGAGCTCATGTGTTGACATTTCTTTGTCATTCCTGAGTGCTCTGGGTGTGGGACACTCGGGATCTGACCTGTGGGACATGAGTGTCCAGGCAGGGGCAGTAAATCCGTGCACACTGCTGGGAGGATGGAGTCAGGGAGACAAGGCCAGCACCTGCGGCCATCCACTGTCCCCTGAGGCCACGGCCACACACCCACCCTGTGATGTCACCCAGCAGCCCTGGCAGAGCTGATGAGGCTTTTTTGTCCTGCTGGGAGAGGTGGTGGAAAGCATTTCTCCCTCCCACTGGGGAGATTCCGGTGGGAATCTGCAGGATCCCATCGGAGCAGCCTCTGCAGGGGTGGGGTCAGGGTGGCTGGGTCGGGTGGCACCCGCTGCACAGTCCCCCTTGGCAGCCTGGGGACACCAAGGAGACCTGCTGGGGAATCTGATGGCCTGGTGCTCATCCCGGGGTGTCTGTGGGACCTGGGACAGCCACCTGACCGTGTCCCCTCCTCCTGTCCCCCTGCCCAGGGATGGGGACTCCTCGTCCGAGATCATGCAGCTGGATTTTGAGATGGAGAACTTCACGAGCCAGTCGGTGACGCGCCGCATCATGTGGCACATTGACTACCGGGGCCGCAACCCCCCGCCCGACCTGGAGAAGGTGGTCACGGAGCTGACGGTCATCCAGAGGGACATCAGGGCCATCGTGCCCCTGGCCATGGTGAGCAGGTTCCTGCCCTCAGTTGTTACCTGCTTTGAGGGGTTGGGGCCCCCTGAGGGATTCACCACCTGCCCTATAGCACCTCTCCATCCATCCATCTGTCCATTGATCCATCCACCCATCCACCCATCCATCCTTCCATCTGTCCATCTATCATCAATCTATCATCCATCTATCATCCATCCATCATCCATCCATCATCCATCCATCCATCCTTCCATCTGTCCATCTATCATCCATCCATCATCCATCCATCCATCCATCATCCATCCATCCCTCCATCCATCCATCCATCCATCCATCCATCCATCCATCCATCCATCCATCCATCTATCCATCCATCTGTCCATTGATCCATCCATCTATCCATCCATCTGTCCATTGATCCACCCATCTATCCTTCCATCTGTCCATCCATCCCTCCATCCATCCATCATCCATCCATCCATCATCCATCCATCCATCCATCTTCCATCCATCATCCATCCATCCATCCATCCATCCATCCATCCATCCATCCATCCATCCATCCCTCCATCCATCCATCCATCCATCATCCATCCCTCCCACCCACACCCAGG
The DNA here is from genome assembly GCA_017589585.1 of Phylloscopus whistleri. Classification (NCBI taxonomy): domain Eukaryota; kingdom Metazoa; phylum Chordata; class Aves; order Passeriformes; family Phylloscopidae; genus Phylloscopus; species Phylloscopus whistleri. The sequence goes on from JADMLD010000842.1 coordinate 64,621, forward strand.
TCCTTCTCTGCCCCGGATGGGACAGGCTGCCCTCTAACACGATGGTGCCCTTTCCGTGCCACCCCCAGGACACGGAGATCATCAACACAGCCATCCTGACGGGGCGCACGGTGGCCATTCCCGTGAAGGTCATTGCCATCGAGCTGAGCGGCGTCATCGTGGACGTCTCGGCCATGGTGGAGTGCAAGTCCAACAACGAGGACATCATCAAGGTGGGTGTGGGGATGGAGGGGTCTCGTGACCCTCATGAGTGGCTGGGGTTCTCCAAGGAGTGCTGACCCCTACAGCACCCTGGGCTGGGGTTGGTGGCTGAGCTGATGTGGCTCACAGCCCCACCCCAACCAACACCATCCCCTCAATAGCTCCAGTCTCTGCAAGCTTCTCCCTGGGGTCTGTTGGGAGAAGGACAAGACACTTTGTCACTGTCCCTGGAGAGGCCACGGGATGCTCCCACACTGGCAGCAGGCAGCAGTGGCTGTGGGTTATCACAACACTTAGTGCTGATAAGGGGAAATATTGTCACTGTGGGCTGAGCTGCACCTTCCCACTTGGGCCTTGGAGTGACACTGATGTCCTGATTGGATCAGATGCTGGGCTGGGGACAGGAATGATTCCTGGTGAGACAGGAATGATGGAGGGAAAAGAGGAGCTGAGGGGGAAGATCCAGGTGGGAGAGGTGCTGATGGGGCCAATGCCAAAGGCTCCCTGCCCCAGCCACCGAGGCAGCCCCTGATCCTCAAACCCTCCAGTTTTCCATCACCAGCCCCGTTCATCCATATACATTTTTCCATCCCTGAATAAATCCATCTGCCCACCTGCCCGTGTCACTCTGCCACCATTTCCATCCATCCATCCGCCCCCAGACATCATTCCCTTCTCCCAAACACCTCCCACCCCTCTCCCTGCATGCACCCAGCCAGCTCTCCCTTTCCATGTTCCCTCTGGGGTGGAAAGAGGCAGGGAAGGGGTCTGGATTCTCCAGGGGGCCGTAGCTCCTTCTCTTCTTTGCCACAGGGTTGATGGCAGATCCCTGTCCCAAATCCCAGCTGGATTTGCTGTCTCAAATCCCAAATCCCTGGGATTTGCTGTCCATGGGGCTGTGTCACCCACCATGGGGCACATCCCATGCCACAGAGTGCTTACCCGAGTTCTTGACTAAAACTCAGATCCAGGGGATTTACAGGACCGTCTCTAATTTATGGAACCCAGTCCTCCCCAGCGTGATAAAACACTGGAGCAATAATACACTTCAGGATGGACTCCAAGACACTTAAACTGTTTAATGTGCTGCCTCTCTGCTCATAAATCTATTGACACTCTGTCCCCAGACCTGGGGGGGAGCAGGCAGATGCCCGGGAGCTGGGATGAATAATGCAGGGAGCAGCCCTCCGGCCCCGGCTCTCATCCTGCTCCCGGCCCTGCGCAATTCCTGGCTGAGTTATTTGGTGTTTGTGTTGGAGCTTCATTTCCGAGGGAGCTCTCAGTTACCTGCTGAGATCGGGGAGTATGATTGCGGTGTCAGGGCTCTAAACCCGCTCCATAAATCACAGCTCGCCGAGTGGGATGTGCTATCTGTTACTGTAAATAATTTAACGTGAGGGCGGGCTGGGGAGCTGGGGTGGCTCCCCGGTGGTTGCTCTCTTGTGTAACGTGGGGGTTGTCCTGGGCTCAGTGTGGACGTGGCTCTGAAGGATGCGGTGGGAGAGCAGGAGTGGGAGTTGTCACGCTCGTCCCCTTCTGCGGTGACACGGGGTGACAAGGATTTACAGGAGGACATCACCTCTCAGGGTCCTGTGGAAATCACCCCCTGTTTTTAAAGTGGGTGGTGACCCTGGGGGCTGTGGAGGGACACACAGGGGGTGGGAGATGCTCAGCCTCACCTGTGTGTGACCTTTCTGAGAACCCCACACTCCACATCCCCCGGAGAACCCCCCAGGAGCTCAATGGGACTGATCCCTGGGGACCCTGCTCACCCACAGCCACCACCAGGACCATGGTGGCACCCCCAGCTCCTGGGGGCCTTGGAGAACATGTGTCCCCTCCATCCCACGCCTGTCCCTGTGCCAAGCCAGGATCTCCTGGCCACAGCAGTGGAGGCAGCGGTGCCTTGGCTGGGAGCCCAGGGAGCCCTCAGCCTCCCTGTTCCTGACACCTCGCCGTAAATCCGGGAAGTTTCCCCGAACAAGCTTCATTTCCGAGCTAATCTGCAGTCACTCCATCTTCGGGACAGGCCTGGTGTGCAGGGATTTTTTTGTTGTCATAGTTTCAGCCCCCTCCTGGCTGCAGAGCAAGCGGTGCCCAGAAGGAGGTGCCGGGGGCTTTATTAGCCGAGGTAAGGCAAGCGGAGCCCATCGTGTTTATTGTGATGAATGGCACAATATCCAGAGATCCTCGGCTGCAGGATTCACCTGGGAGCTCATCTTTATTCAGGCGCTGCCTCGCCACGGATGAGATTGTCTTGTCAGACTTGCTGAGCTGGTACCTCTGATAGGAAGACAAGGAGCAAACCCTCCCACATCGCCCTTCCCTCCCGTGCTCAGGGATGTCCCCAGGAGCCCAGCTCCAGGGCTCTGCCTCCTCCACCAGCCCCAGGGGACCGTGGACACCGTGCATCGGAGCTGTTGGACAAGTCAAACCCTGCTGCGGGCTCAGAAATGCAGAATTCTCACATCTGGTTGCCCAAGGAATAGGATGGGAGAGGGACAGGGGTGCTGTCACCTCAGCTGTCTGTCAGCCACCTGCAGCCTGGCCTCAACCCTTCACCAGCCATCAGAGCACCCAGGGATTTTCTCGGTTGCTGGAAATCAGCTCTTCTGTGCTGTTGAGGTGCTCAGTGCTGCTGGCTCAGAAAAGGGGTTCTGTTCTCCTCCAGGATCCAGCAAATCGGATGCAATCCCTGACAGGGGACTGGGGTTGGGCCACGGGGCTGCAGATGAGAGGTTGGAGTCCCCTCCTGGTTGTCTTCTGCCCCTCTGGCTGGGAAGGAGCTGTTGACCGGTGACCTGAGCTCAAACCCCAGGAGATGCTGCCCTGGTGTCCCCTGAGCTCCTGAACTGGCTCAGGCGGGCAGTAAAGAGTGACCCCCGTCAGGATGGATTTGTTTTATAGCTGATTTCACTAATGGAGTTTGCATAAGGGGGAATTAAAAGAGGAGGAACGAGAAGAGGAGCAGGAGGATTCATTCAGTCCACAGGAATCTTGCTCTGGGGTGAGCAGGAGGGACAGGGACAAGACACCGGTGGGGACAGGCACAAGAGGGGTCTGTGTTTGCTGCCTCCTCTGGAGGAGACTTTGGGGCAAATTTCCAGGTTGAATAATTTGCAGCCTCTGTGAAGCACCCATGGGTGCCTCCAGCTCAGGGACAGTTCAGTGTGGAGGCCAAAGAGAAACTGAGGCACCAAGTGGAGGTTCTTGGTCCTTGAGGTGTCACTCTCTTGGGAGAGAGTGAGGGCTGGCCAGAGGACATGGGTCAGGGGACATTTTGCATGGTGGACACGGATCTATGGATCTGTGCCTCAGGAGGACCTGGGTCAGGGGACACTTTGCATGATGGACACGGATCTGTGGATCTGTGCCTCAGGAGGACCTGGGTCAGGGGACATTTTGCATGGTGGACACGGATCTGTGGATTTGTGCCTCAGGAGGACATGGGTCAGGGGACACTTTGCATGATGGACATGGATCTGTGGATCTGTGCCTCAGGAGGACCTGGGTCAGGGGACATTTTGCATGAAGGACACAGGGTATGTGGATCTCCCTCTGAGCAGGATCTCTGGGAGGAGGGATCACCCCTGCTCCAGGGGCCGACATGAACTGGACTCATGCTGGGTGGCATTCTGCTCCTCCAGCCTCGTGCCAGGATCTCAGCTGTGCTCACAGGACCATTCCCATCCTCTCTTGTCCCGCAGGTCTCCAGCAGCTGTGACTACGTCTTTGTCAGCGGGAAGGAGTCGCGGGGCTCCATGAGTGCCCGGGTCACCTTCACCTACGAGCACCTGTCGGCCCCGCTGGAGATGACGGTGTGGGTGCCCAAGCTGCCCCTGCACATCGAGCTCTCGGACGCCCGGCTGAGCCAAGTCAAGGGCTGGAGGGTGCCCATCCTGCCGGACAGGAGGTGGGTGCTGAGGAGCTGCACTGGCCAGCCTGGGGAAGGTGAGGTGGAGGTGGTGGTCATGGGTTGATTGCCTTGCTCAGCTACTTCATTAGGAGGTTTTAAAGGTGCTGGAGGCAGAGGCATCTCAGGGGTCTTTGGTGGGAAGGGGAGAGGTCATGGATACAGGTTATGGGGAAGGAAAAAATTTCGCAGTGAGGTTGGTGGAGAACATCCCTCCTTGGCAGTGGTCAGAAGTTCCCTGGATGAAACTGGGAACAGCCAAGCTCCAAAGCCCCCTTTTTGAGGTCTAGAGACCTCCAGATGTCCATCCCCAGCAGAGAAACCTCGTCCTCTCATTTGTTTAGTGGGCACAGATGCTGGTGACCCTGCTGTTGCCACTTCCTGCTAAATCCCTTGAGTCCCTCATGGACAACGGGCATCTTTTGCCCAGGTGACACCATTTTTTGGTGACATCGCATTTTTCCCTGATTGGCCATCTTTCCTGAGGGGGCTGAGGAGTGTGGGGAGCTTGGCAGCACTGCCCACCCACTGCCCCGTCCATCCAACATCCATCCTTCCTTCCATCCATCCATCCATCCATCCATCATCCATCCATCCATCCATCCATCATCCATCCATCCGTCTGTCCATCATCCATTCATCCATCCATCCATCCATCGTCCATCCATCCATCCATCCATCAATCCTCCATCCATCCCTCTGTCCGTCCATCATCCATCCATCCATCCATCAATCCATCCATCCATCCATCCATCCATCCATCTATCCATCCCGCAGGTCGGTGCGGGACAGCGAGCACGAGGAGGACGAGGATGAGCGGAAGCAGAGCCGGGGCTGTGCCCTGCAGTACCAGCACTCCACGCTGCAGGTCTTCACCCAGTTCCACACCACGGCGGCCGAGGGCACAGGCCAGGTGGTCACCATGCTGGGGCCGGACTGGCTGGTGGAGGTCACCGACCTGGTCAGTGACTTCATGCGCGTGGACGACCCGCGGGTGGCCCACATGGTGGACAGCTCCACGCTGGCTGGGCGGGAGCCGGGCACCACCCTCTTCAAGGTACCCCTGGCCACCTTTCCCTCCTCTGCCAGCCTGGCTGGGGGTGGCAGGTGGTGACAGGAACCTCGTGCCCCACAGGTGGTGTCCCCGCTGGTGGAGGCGGTGCTGGGTGAGACGCTGGTGACAGTGGCAGAGGAGAAGGTCAGCATCACGGACCTGAAGGCCCAGGTGGTCTCCAGCCTCTCACTGTCCCTCCACCCCAGCCCTGGCAACAGCCACACCATCATCGCCCGCACGTCCGTGCAGCAAACCCTGAGCTTCTTCAAGCAGGTGAGGCCGGGGGGACACCAGGCTTGAGGGGGAACTTGGGGCGCAACCATCTCCTCCCAAATCCTGCCCACGCTCCAGCCCTCATGGTCCCCACTGTGCTCATGACACCCCATGGTGACCCCAGAACACCCCAGAAACCTTCACAGAGACCTGTGATCCAAGCTTGGGGACAGGACACAACCATGGGGACAAAGGGGGAGGGGATGGAATCCTGTACAGCTCCTGGCCCAGCTCTGGTACCCACATCTGGCACCGCTGGGATTTGGGTTGAGCCTGAGCAGGCATGGGGAACATGGAGAGAAGAACAGGCTGAGGAGGGAAACCAGGGAATGGCTGGAACAAGATGGATTACGGAGGGACAGAGGGTGAATTGTACGGAGAGGTGGAAGGGGGGGTGGACAGAGGTGGGACTGGCCTCCTGCTGGGCAACCGGTGCCTGTGTTGGTCCCGCAGGAAGCGCTGCTGAGCCTGTGGATTTCCTACAGCGACGGCACCACCGCCCCCCTGTCCCTCTACGACCCCAAGGACTACAACCTGGTGGTGAGCAGCCTGGACGAGAAGGTGGTGTCAGTGACCCAGGACCGGGCCTTCCCCTTGGTGGTGGCGGAGAGCGAGGGCGCGGGGGAGCTGCTGCGGGCGGAGCTGGTCATCTGCGAGAGCTGCCAGAAGACCAAGCGCAAGAGCGTCCTCTTCACGGCCTTGGCCACCGTGCGCGTCCACTTCGGCTCCGAGGAGGACCCCACCTACGACTACGACCACGTGTCCAGCAGGCCGGGGCTGGGGGAGGCCGGGGCCAGCACCACCCTGCGGGCAGAGGTGGACAGGAAAGCGGACCCGAGCCAGGACAGCCGGATGTCCGGCGCGTCTCACCCCACCGAGGACTTCCCCACCATCCCCACCGGCTTCGTGCAGGTGACGCGGGGGCTGACGGACCTGGAGATCGGGATGTACGCCCTGCTGGGCGTCTTCTGCCTGGCCATCTTGGTCTTCCTCATCAACTGCATCGTCTTTGTGCTGAAGTACCGGCACAAGCGCATCCCGCCGGAAGGCCAGACCAACATGGACCACTCCCACCACTGGGTCTTCCTGGGCAACGGGCAGCCCTTGCGGGCTCACAATGACCTCTCCCCGCAGCCCGAGAGCCCGGGCAACCCGCTGGAGAACGTGCAGACCTGCTGCCACGGGGACCACCACAGCAGCGGGAGCTCGCAGACCAGCGTGCAGAGCCAGGTGCACGGGCGCGGGGACGGCTCCTCGGGGGGCTCCACGCGGGACCAGAGCGAGGACCCGCTCAACTCGCCCACCTCCAAACGGAAGCGGGTGAAGTTCACCACCTTCGCCACCATGCCCTCGGACGAGCTGGCCTACAACTCCATCCCCATCGCCGACGAGGAGGACTTGGAGTGGGTGTGCCAGGACATGGGGCTGCAGGACCCCGAGGAGCTCCACAACTACATCCGCAGGATCAAGGAGATCGCTTAACGCAGGGGCAGCGGGGTCGGGGGGGGGGCGGGAGGGAGGGGCTGCCACGCTGTGCCACGCCACGCCACGCCGTGCCACGCCGCGCCACCACCACGCTTCCCCCCCTCCCAAGCCCCGGGAGGGCCGGGCACCCGCGCTCGGCTCCTCCTTCCGCACATCTCACCTCCTCACCCCCGTCCAAAGGCACCTCCGGGGGGGCCTCTCTTTTCAGTTCTCGCCCCTTTCCCCGCTGGTTTCCCCCCCAGGGGAGGCAGCAGCACACGCCTGGCCCCCCCAGAGGGCAGAGGGGATGGGGTCACAGCTCAGGGCGTGCCTGTGGCCCTGGCAGGGGGAGGCTGTGGGTCCTGCCGGGGAGGGGCTGGGAGAGGGGAGAGATCCCGTTTTCCTCCCCGGAACCCGGCAGGGAGGTGGTGGGTGAGGGCTCCCCAAGGGCCTCCCCCAGCCTTTGCTGCGCTCAGTTGCACAATTTTGGAGGTGAGTGCTGGGTCAGGCCGTGGTTTTTGGGGTGCTGGCCCACACTGGGGGATGCTGGGGGAGGCAGGAGTGGGGGGCACAATGGCCGTGGGCCCAGGGCACTGCTGTCCCCATCACCTGCTGTGGCCCAGCCCCAAATTCCCGGTGTGCCCCACTCCCTGGCTTTGGGGGTGACCAGTTGGGACATTTGCTGCCCACCCTGCCTGTCCATGCCACCCCAGCCGTGGGGCCAGTGCTGGGCCCCCACAGCCCTGCTGGGGCCTCCAGGGCCAACCACTGCTTTGTGCCCCCTCCCAGTGCAGGAATTGGGATGGGAATGTGGTGCGGGGGCTTCCCAGTGCCCTGGGGACACCCTCAATGGGACCTGGCCAGTGCCAGCCCAGTTCTCCCAGTGCCAGCCCAGCAGGGATGCCCGGGGCCAGGCTCAGCCTGTCTGGTGCCTTCTGACTGCCATAACCCGATGCCTCCCGGTCCCCCCGTGCTGGTGGCACCTCCAGGGCCCAGGGCCACCCCATCTCCCAGCCCTGGGAGCATCCCCAGCCTGGGGGGGACACCCAGGTGCCAGGGCTGGGGACCCTGGGCCGTGCAGTTGTCCCCATGGGCACCGAGCATGTGGGGACAGGGACGCCCCCAGCATCACCATTGGAGGCTGGCAGCGGATTATTTCTGGATCGAAAGTTACCCACCACTGTGTCTCTTTTTTTTTTTTTCTTTTTTTTTTCTTTTTTTTCTTTTCTTTTTTTTTTCTTAAATAAAAGACCAGAAAAGAAAAAAAAATGAAACCAAAAGCAAGTGGCAGCACTGTCATGGGCCCTGTCTCCGCTGTGGGTGGGGGTTCCCAGTGGGTTTGGGGGTGAGCCCTGGTGGCTGTGGGGTCTGCTGGGGGGGTGGCTCAGCTTTGACTGAGCACTTTGGGGTCAAAGCTGTGGTTTTGAGGGTTCCCCTTCCAAAATCCTCCCCTCTTGGGTGGGCAGAGAGCAGCCTCACCCGTGCCTCAGTTTCCCTGGCAGGCGAGCCGTGGTCTGGGGTGGTGTTTGGTGTCTCAAGAGCCTCTTTAAGGAGTTTATCAGTTTTGGGTCTGTGGAAGTTTCTCCCCTGGGTGGCCTTAAATTTTACCTGAGAGCTTTATGCTGGTTTTCTATGTACATATATCTACATATAAATAGAAATACAGGGGGGCTGAGGCCTGCCCAGAGGGCAGGCAGGGCAGGCAGGGAGTTGGTTTTGCTCTGCCCCCTTATCTGAACCAGCCACGGGGCTGAGTGTGGCTCTGAGCAGGAAAATTAAAGCAGCTGCCTCCTCTGCCCGGAACTGCCAAATCTCCTCGCTCAATTAACATAAATGAATATTTGTGGGGGGGAAAAAAAGAGTTTTAAGCAGGGAAGAAAAAAGAGGGGAAGGGGTAAAGGTCAGAAAAGGGTGGAATAAAATTTGGTAGTTGTAATGAGAGCTGGCAGCGCCTGACTCCGGTCCGTGAGCGCGTCCCGGGGCTGCGGAGGGGGAAGAGGGAGACAACAGGGACAGGTCCGTGGCAGTCAGGGAGCCTGGCCAGGCCTGGCACGGGCTGTCCCCACTGCCAGGCTTCCCCACTCCTCCTGGCTGCTCTCCCAGCCGTGGCCAAGCCCAAGGTCTGACACCAAGCATCAGCAGCGGTTTTCCAGCCCGTCACTTCCCATCCCAGCTGATGGATCCAGCTCGGCAGCCAGGAGCCCTGGGGAAGGCAGCACCCACAGCCCCAGGGGGTTTGTAGGATGCTCTCAGGCCCCTGTGCCTGCAGCGTGTGTCCTGCAGCATCCCCTGGCATCTCCTCCAGGCGATTCCCAGCATCCCTGATCCCTGATCCCAACCATTCCTGGGTGAGGGACCAGAGCCCTGCTCGGGGTGAGGAGAGCAAACCCTTCTGTGCAGCTCCATCTCTTTATTGGTGCTTTTAGACGCAGATATTTCTCCTTCATACATATGGATGAAGTATTTAGACTTTATACATATACATGCACCTCTAATGTGCGTGTGCATATGTATTTCTTTATATATTTATGTCTATTTAGCTATTTATACATCTATTTATGTAGTTATTTCCATATTTATTTATATACTTATCTATATATTTATTTATATATTTATATCTATTTAGCTTTTTATATATCTATATATTTATTTACATATTTATCTACATATTTATTTTTATATTTATTTTTATATTTATATTTATATTCATATTTATATTTATATTTTTATCTATTTAGCAATTTATCGATATTTATATATTTATCTATTTATTTATATATTTATCTATCTATTTATATATTCATATCTTTTAGCTATTTATCTATATTTATATATTTATTTACATATTTATTTATATATTTATATCTATTTAGCTATTTATCTATATATATATTTATTTACATATTTATTTATATATTTATATCTATTTAGCTATTTATAGATCCATTTATATATTTATTTACCATATTTATCTATATATTAATTTATATATTTATTTATATATTTTTATATATAAGGGCTTTGCTCAGGGGCAGGGATGCACTCCCCTGAGCCTCGCCCACCATCCCAGTCCCTCTGGGAATTCAGGATACCAGGAGAGCAGCTCCCCTCCAATTTCTCCAGGGTCCTGATGCCCTGGAAGTCCATCAGCAAATGCAAAACACCCGGGGACAAACTCCATAAAAACGGGAGCTCTCTGAAGGCTCTGATGGTGTCTGGTCCTCTTCACTCCTGCCACTGCCAGTTTATTTTAATTTTTTTTTTTTTCCGGAGGAATGATCCAGCTGGGACATAATGATTTTTTAAAAAGACCCCAGAGTGCTTTGGAAATGAGGAGATGGAGGTTGCAGCTGGGGGCTGGTGGCACCCACGGGGACAAGCCCCAAACCCACCTGTTCTACCCCAAACCCACCTGTTCTGCCCCAAACCCACCTGTTCTGCCCCAAACCCACCTGTTCTACCCCAAACCCGGCACCTTCCCCCTCGATTGCCTCAGATCCCGTGAAACAACCCCCAACCAAACAGCCAAGTGTCCCAGAAAGGAAAAAAAAGGGTAAAATAATGAAAAACCAGCCCTCTCCCAGCTCCCCTCTGCGCTCCCTGTGTTTATTCCTGCTGCCTTTTCCCTGTTTCGTGGTTCGCTGTCTGTTCCCGGCAGGCAGGGACACATTTGCATTTTGATTTGGCCTTGTGAGGCTGCAGGAGCCACCTGTGAGGAGGAGGCAGAGCTGCGGACCTGCCCCCTGATGTCCCCCACCTCCCCAAGGGACGCTTGGCGCCTGACAAATCCTTTAAACTCTCCTAAAACCCCACAAACCTCACCGGGTACCGATGTCCCCGTGCTCAGAGAGAGGAGGGATCAAGGGAGAGGGGAAAATCGGGATTATCCTGTGCTGGGCTCAGCGCCTTCCCTTCTCCTCCATCCCTTCCATCACTCCCTCATGCCTGGGGTGTTCTCTCAAGCTCTAAACTCACTCAGGGACCCTTTTCCCCCAGTCCCAGCCCCTGGGATGCTTCCAGCCACCTTCAGCCGTGTCCTGTCCAGGAACGGGGACCCCAAACCCTGCGGGGCTCGGAGCCGCCCCACATCCCCCGGGGATGGAGGGACACTCCCGGCAGCCTGGCAGATTCATTCCCCGGGATCAGGAGAGTCCGGGGGCAAGTTTAATCAAGGCAGGACCCGGCTCTGTCCGTCCCTCCCTCCCTCCCCCGCCGTTGACATTCCCGGGGCAGGATTTCCGCGGTTTAATTACTTTGGTAATTGCGCCGTTTATTCCTGGGGGCTGGCGGCGGCGCGTTCCGCCCGGCTCGGCGGGGATCCCTCCCTGGGGAGGGAGGAGGGATGCGGGATGCTCCCGTCCCCGCACCAGCTGGAGGCCGGCTTCTGAGGGGCTCCGGGGAATAGGAAAACACATCTGGCACCACATTTTGGGGCGAGGAAGTTGTCCCCGTCCTCCCTCCCTGAGGGATCCCTCTGTGCCGCCTTTGGGCTGCAGGTTCCCAAACCCCCCAGGAGCAGCGCGGGGCCTCCTCAAGGATCCTGCTGGGAATTCTCCCCTTTTCCTTGGAATCCCCCTAGGACGGCGGGACTGGAGCCCCTCTGAAACGTTTTTCAGGGCTCGCTAGGAACTTTTGCTGCTCTCCAGGGCTCCCTTCGGGCTTGCCAGGAATTTTGGGTGTCTTTTGGCGTGGGGCAAGGCGTCTCTGCTCATGCCATTGGAATTAAATGAGCTTTCAGGATCCTTTCCGGCCCGGATCCTTCAGGAATCCTCTGGTTTGGGACAGAGGCTGCTCCTCCAAACCTCTGGGCTTTCAGGGCAGCGTTTCATCCGAGGCTCGCCGTCAGGATGGCTTGGGGAGAGGCAGGTCCTTCCACCACGGCGAGGAGCTGCCCCTGCTTCCCGTAAAGGAGGCGGCTCGTTCCCATTCCCCCGCCTCAGCACCGCGGGGAATCATTTCCCGGATCGCTCCTGTGACCCCGCTGTCCCTGGGAGTCCCTGTCCCCTCTCCCGGCCCTGCCCGGGGCTGGCAGGCAGAGGGATGGTTGGGATCAACCCAGCTGTTCCTGGATCCCTGGCACAGCCAGGCAGGGCAGGATTGGCTTTTCTGCAGGCAGCAGATGCTGGCCCGGCGGTCTGGCTGCAGAAAAGCCCCAATTTTTGTGAGTTTCTGGATTTAAAGGTCAGGGAGGAGCAGCTTGTCTGACCCGCCGTGACACGGCTCCCAATTATCCGTCTGTGCTCCCTCCCGGGAAAGGGCTCCGCTTGGGCGTGATTGAAAAGCAGGCTGGGAGGGCTGGGCAGGGCTGCAGCCTTTCCTTCTTCTCATGGGAGATGTTTTATCTCCCAAGTATCTGATTTTTGAGGCACAGCTCAGCTTCTGGGCTCTCCTCATGCTTGGATCCAAAATTGAGTATTTTTCTTTTTGCTAGCCACGGGTATAGCAAAGCCTTTTGGCCCAGAGAAAAAAAAAACAAACCACAAAAAACCCCAAACAAACAAACAAAATATCCCCACAAAAAAAAATCAACAAAAAAGAAAAAAACAAACAAAAAAACCCCAAAAAACTCCCCCCCCCAAAAAACAACCCCCCAAAAAACCCACGAAAAAAACCACAAAAACAAACAAACAAAACCACCCACAAAAAAACCGAACCAACCAACCAACCAACAAAAAAAAAAAAAACCAAACAACCAAACCCCCAAAAAAACCCCAAAAAAACCACCCCAAAACACAAACCACCAAAAACCCCAACAACAAACAAAAAAAACCCCACATGGATTTTCATTCCCTGCAAATCAGTGAGTTTACAGCTGGTTTTGGTTGTAGCTCTCTGTCTCCATTAGAAATCTAAAGAGCTGCTCCACATGACGGGGAGAAACCGGATTGAGGAAAAAGTGGCTGAAACTGAGACACACCTGGAAAAACCAAGCTGGGGATGGAAACAGCCTCTTTGTCAGGGTGCAGCACGGCAGGGACAAGGAGCAGAGACCCTCAAAGCCCCTCTTGGTGGCCCAGTGACAAAGCCTCACCCAGCCGTGCCTCAGTTTACCTCGCCACTGTGGCAGGCTCAGGGCTGCGGTTTGGGCTGCAGCCTAATTAAATGCCACAGGAATTCACTGCTGGGTGATTAACCCCAGCCGGTTTCACACCCTGCATTTGCAGGGTCTGATTCTGCCCTTTGCAAGGTGCATATAAATAGAAATACAGGGGGGCTGAGGCCTGCCCAGAGGGCAGGCAGGGCAGGCAGGGAGTTGGTTTTGCTCTGCCCCCTTATCTGAACCAGCCACGGGGCTGAGTGTGGCTCTGAGCATGAAAATTAAAGAAAATAAAATCCTCCCTCAGCCCCAGCTCCAGCTCTGTCCCTGCCTTTTCCAGGCAGCAATGTCCCAATGTTTGATGTCCCAGTGTTTGATGCCCCAATATTTGAAGTCCCACCCCCCCAGGATGCCTTTGCCCGCCTGACCTTGCCCGTTCAGGACTTTTTGGCTCCCTGTCCCTGCTAAAAACCCCAGCCAGGCCCGTGCCCGGAATACTTGGAGGAGGCATAGATCACCCTAACGACGGCAAATCCAATTAGCCGAGGGTTGAGCACTCCGCTGATGAAATCCGGGGGGTTCGAAGTGCTGAGCCAGCAGCGGCTCTGCCCCGATCGATGCCGTGGAAATGATCCCGCTGCTTCCCGGGAGCCCATCCCTGTCCGTGCTCGCAGTGAAATGCGTTTTATCTGGCAGGACCCTGCCGAGCAGATGAATAAACGCCGTCCTGGTTTGGGGCTGGGGGCGGGAGGGGGGGCTCGGGGGTGCCGCAGTTCCCGGTTTTACCACCGGGAATAAAATAAGGAAAAATTGCTGCTCAGATGGCTCTGGGGTTACTTAAGGGAAGGGGAGGAACCTCTTGAGTTGTACCCGCAGTGGAGGTGGGAAAAATGCTGTTTTGGGGTTGGTGTAAACCAGTCAGGGATTTGTGGAGCTGGAGAGAGGGGACATGAGCTTGGAGAAGCACTGGGAGAGCTCCATCAGCACTTGGAGTGCCACCTCGATCTCCAGGGGCTACAAAGGGCTGTGCCCACCCATTCCCCCCCATCCTGGTGATCCCAACCCCTCTGGATCCACCCCTGGAAGCAGCAGGTCCAGAGGAGGCTCCGTGGGCCATCCCAAGCTCCCTCTCCCCATCCCAGATTCCCACAGGGACCTGCTGGGTCATGGAATGGTTGAGGTGGGAAAGGACCTTAAAAACCATCTGGTTCCACCCCTCCTGGACACCTTCAGCCCCAAGCATTGGTGTTTAGTTCATTGACAGGTAGGGTTGCATTGCTGAAGGCAAACAAAACATGATACCTGAGTTAGCTTAATGTTGGTTTGTGGTTTTTTTGGTTTTTTTTTGGTTTTTTTTGGTTTTTTTTGGTTGTTGTTGTTTTTTTGGGGTTTTTTTGTTGTTTTTTTTTTTTGTGTGTGTTTGTGTGTGGTTTGTTTTTTTTTTAGGAGGGTGTGTGTTTATTTTTATTTTTATTTTTATTTGGTACTTTCTTTTCCACTCTTCATTTCTAAGCAAATCTTTTAGCACGTTACTTTTTTGTTGGTGTTTTTTTTGTTTGTTTGTTTGTTTTTGTTTGGTTTTTTTGTTTGTTTTTTTCCCCCAAATTTGTTCTGGGTCCGGCCAAACACAAGGCACTGAACTGTTTTGTTTGCATTCAACCCTGCAAATTTGAATCTCTTTTGATTCTCTCAAAAATTCTCTTCTACATTCCTCCCTAAGAAAAGGAAGATGGGGGGCTCTTTTCTTCTTTGTGACCAACTGCAACTAAAAATTCAGCTGCTTTTTACTTTGGGATCCTAAATCACAACAGGACGTGCACCATGTTCGTGCCAAGAGAGCTCCACCATACCAGCAATTCCCACACCTTTTACATTGACACAAAAGGGGGTTTTTGGGGTTTTACATTGACAAAAAAGGGATTTTTGGGTTTTTTTTTTGGTTTTTTGGTTTTTTTTTTTGTTAACCTGCTATCCCAGGTCACTCCAAGCCCCTCAGATTTATCCCTCCTGCACCCGATGGTGGCTGAAAGCTCCTGGAGAAAAAGGACACCTAAGGAAAAAGGGAAAAAAAACCCAAAACCACCTTCAGAAATAAAAATATTTCCTCTTGACATGTTTCCTTGGCTGGCAGTGAGCCGCCTCAATCTTTTGATCTGGAGTTCCTTCCCCCCTGACACATCCTTTGATTGGGTTTATTTATCTTTTACCTTAAAAAGCTGGAAATCAACCCGAGCCCTTTTGATTCTGACTGGAACGGAGACAGAGCACAGATGATGTCTCTGGAAAGTGATTTCTGCTTTTTTCCCCTCAACTACTCCAGAACCAGGAAAAAGAAAAAAGCCCCAATAAATCTGCTGTTGGCATAGCTGGGAAGGAGATATTGAGTTTGTGGAGGTCTCTGGCAGGAATGGCCCTGGCTCTGCTCTGCCAACAGCTGGAGATGCCAAAACGCCTCTGGAAAAAAAGCTGTGGGTGCACAGGCATGGAATCCAGCCTGCCCAGAACCAGGATGGGCTCTCCAGCATGGAAATAATCTCTTTGGGAGGCATGTGCTGGTTTGAGAGCAAAACCAGTGAGACTCCCAGTCAGAGATACAATTTAATAGGAGAAGAGAGGGGAAAAAAAAAAAAAGTAAAATAAAATAAATGGAATAATACAACCTAACACCCTGTTGGTCAGGGTGTTGGGAGCAGCCCACAGTGAGTCCTCCTAGAGTGGCAGATGTGGTTCTGTTGGAGCAGAGATGATCCTGAGAGAAAAGGGTCCAGGGATGGTGAGAAGGTTCCAGGGATGGTGAGAAGGGTCCAGGGATGGTGAGAAGGGTCCAGTCTTCCTCCAGGAATCCAGTGGAACCAGATCCCTGGTGTTCCTGAGTCTCAGTTTTTATCCAGGTAGGAATGGTTGGCTCCCCTCACTGGGTGGAGCATTTCACAATGGAATATGTCATGCCCTTAGTGAGCCTTCATGGCCCATCAGCAGCAGATATCCCCTGGAAGGAGGATGGGTGGGGAAAGAGATAAGAAACACTGCCCCACCTGGTTTGAACAGCTGGCCCATTATCAGAAGGCATCTGCCCCCCTCCCCCCAGAGTTACAAGAGATAAAGAAAAACATCTCCCAGCTGCTTTCAACAGATGAAATAGAATACACATTTTTGGTTCCATAACCCAAGACAAGGGAAAGTGTTCTGGTTTAGGGTAAATTTGGGAGGAAACCTCCGAAGGGGTTCCTCTGGAAAGCAAACCCAAACGGTTCCTCCCACAGTTGGTCTGGAAAAAAAACTTCCTCGGAGAAAAGTGGAAAAAATTATTTATTTAACAAACAAGATGCTCACAAGCACAAAGAATGAATAATATGAAGCAATAAAACCTCTCAAAAAGAGAGGTGGCAAACTGAGGTAGTCCTTGCCCTGGGTGTAGCTCAGCTCACTCAGTCTCTCACCAGTCCCACTCCCTCAGGAGCTCCAGGCCCGGCGGCCGCAGGTGCCAGCCCTCGCTGCTCCTCTGGGTTTGTCAGTCCAGAGCAGATTTAAACAGTCCCAAGAAAAAGGGAAAAAATCATTCCAGGGAACTTCTCTGCCTCAGCCAGCTCAAACTAACTGAGAGCACAGCAGATCTCTGTCCCACCGCTGTCCGTGCCTCAGACCAAGGCCGCAGCCAGGCCGTGTGGGAGTCAGGCAGTGTTCTCAAAACAAACTGTGCTGCTTCTTTCTCCCCCTTAGCTCCCAGAACCATTTTAAAGGTACAGAACTTAACATACAGCACAACCAGAACAGAGGATTGGGGATACAAGCAGCATAAAGTCACCCTAGGACAGAAGGGGTGGCAAAAACCTGAGAGAAACCCTGGCAAACCCAGGAGGAGCTCCCAGGAGGGAAAACCTGGGATGGGGGGATTCAAGAACCAGCTCCTGCCCAGGCTGGGGGGTTTGCTGGTGCTGGAAGATGCTCCTTGCTGGTGTCAGAGCAGGATGAATCCCTGGAAAAACCCCCAGTGCCAACCCTGGAGCGGGGACAGACTGAGCCGGGTCTCTCCTCGCTTTGCTGTAAATACTCAGAGATAGCAGCCGTAAAAGCACCTCAGAGAGAAGGCAGCAGTAAAATTACATCAAGCCTAGGGGCTTAAACTGATTGAAGGATACATTTTTCCAAGCTGATGCAGCTAATGCAGCAGCAAAGTCCCCTGCACTGAGCAGCCGCTGGAATTTGATCTTGGTTTTGGTTTTTTTTCCACTTCTAAATGGCCAGACAGCTGGGAAACTCTCCCTCCCCAATATTTTGGGAATGCTTTCAGAAGAAGTGTGGAGATGGGGGGGGGCTTTGATAGCCAGAGGCAAAAGTATTGGAGATTTTCGATGCAAATAATTGTTGGGAAAAGAGAAAAAAAAATAAATAGGGACAGCATTAATCCTGGTGTGGTGCTGCTGCTTCTGGTCCTTTTGGGGGCTTCTGCATCAGGCTGGGAAAGGGGAGATGGGGACGGGACGGGAGAGGGTGACAGCAAGGGCACGCCCCAATACCTGTGCTCTTTAAAAACCCCGCTGTGTGCGCTCCTCCTCTCCCTAAATCTCCATCCTCTCCGCCTTCTTCCTGCCCCTTCCCTGCCCTGGAGGGGCTCGGCCCTGCGGGACCCGGCTTTGACAGCCGGGACGAGCCGGGCTCGATGTGCTCCGAGCCGCCCTGGCATATCTAATTAGGTTTAATTAATTAACCGAGAGGCTGCTGGGGGTGCGGGGCCCGGAGCTGCCCCAGAGGGACACCGGGGATCCAGCACGGACAGCGGGGACAGCAGGGGAGGCTCGGCCCTACAGCAGGAATTTCCCCCGGGAGGTCATTCTTCCCCTGTACTCAGCACTGGTGAGGCCACACCTTGAGTATTGTGTCCAGTTCTGGCCCCTCAGTTCAGGATGGACACTGAGTGCAGTGTCCAGCTCTGGGTGTCTCAGTTCAGGATGGACATATAGTGCAGTGTCCAGCTCTGGGTGTCTCAGTTCAGGATGGGTATTGAGTGCTGTGTCCAGCTCTGTCCCCTCAGTTCAGGATGGACATTGAGTGCAGTGTCCAGCCCTGGCCCCTCAGTTCAGGATGGGCATTGAGTGCTGTGTCCAGCTCTGGCCCCTCAGTTCAGGATGGACATTGAGTGCAGTGTCCAGCCCTGGCCCCTCAGTTCAGGATGGACATTGAGTGCTGTGTCCAGCTCTGGGTGTCTCAGTTCAGGATGGGCATTGAGTGCATTGTCCAGCTCTGGCCCCTCAGTTCAGGATGGACATTGAGTGCTGTGTCCAGCTCTGGGTGTCTCAGTTCAGGATGGGCATTGAGTGCTGTGTCCAGCTCTGGGTGTCTCAGTTCAGGAAGGACATTGAGTGCTGTGTCCAGCTCTGGGTGTCTCAGTTCAGGATGGACATTGAGTGCAGTGTCCAGCTCTGGCCCCTCAGTTCAGGATGGACATTGAGTGCAGTGTCCAGCTCTGTCCCTCAGTTCAGGAAGGACATTGAGTGCTGTGTCCAGCTCTGTCCCTCAGTTCAGGATGGGCATTGAGTGCAGTGTCCAGCTCTGGCCCCTCAGTTCAGGAAGGACATTGAGTGCTGTGTCCAGCTCTGGCCCCTCAGTTCAGGATGGACATTGAGTTCATTGTCCAGCTCTGGCCCCTCAGTTCAGGATGGGCATTGAGTGCTGTGTCCAGCTCTGGGTGTCTCAGTTCAGGATGGGCATTGAGTGCTGTGTCCAGCTCTGGCCCCTCAGTTCAGGATGGGCATTGAGTGCAGTGTCCAGCTCTGGCCCCTCAGTTCAGGATGGACATTGAGATGCTTGAGCACATCCAGAGGAGGCAGCAAGGCTGGTGAGGGGCTTGGAGCACAAACCCTATGAGGAACGACTGAGGGATCTAGGGTTGTTTAGCCTGGAGAAAAGGAGACTCAGAGGTGATCTTATCACTCTCTACAACTCCCTGAAGGGTGGCTGTGGGCAGCTGGGGGTTGGTCTCTTTCTCCAGGCAGCACTGACAGAACGAGAAGACACAGCCTCAAGCTGCACCAAGGGAAGTACAGGTTGGATATCAGGGAAAAGTTTTTCACAGACAGAGTGATAAAGTTCTGGAATGGCCTGCCCAGGGAGGTGGTGGAGTCACCATCCCTGGATGTGTTTAACAAAAGCCTGGATGTGGCACTGGGTGCCATGGTCTAGTTGAAGTGTTAGAGCTGGGTTGGACTTGATGATCTTGAAGGTCTCTTCCAACCCAGAAATTCTGTGATTCTGTGATATCAGTAAATGTGCCAAAAACCACCCCGAAGCCTCTCCCATCGCTCCCTCTGCTCTCTCTGTGCCTGTCAGTGCCCGGGGATGAGGCGGGGGGGATTTCTGACCCCAAACACGAGGGGGACAAAACCCAGAGTGATTCTTGTGGTAACCCCCAAACGTCCTCAGCTCCTTGCCACAGAAATCTGGGATTGGACATCCACCTCCCCCCGGTGAGAGATGAGGGATGCAGCCTCCTGTGGGAAATACTGAAGGTGAAGAGGGTTTCAGAAAGCTGTGGAAGCAGGGCCCAGAGACAGAGACAGCAGGAGAATTTGGGATTATCTACAACTGCAAAGCTTGAAAGTAGGAGAGGATACAACGGTAACAGCAAGCAAGGACATGGAACAATAGCTTGAGCTTTTAGGGTAGGATAGACCTTGAGACTGCAGAAAAATATGCTGAGCAAGACAGAGGAAGGGTTTAAGCTAAATAAAGGAATATTGTGTGTTGTTAATAGGAAGCAAACAAGCAAGCATTGTTTGAAGCAGGTGTATGTGTGATTTTAGTGACTGGCCAGAACAATTGTCTGTGAGCTTTAGCAATGTGCTGTTGGCTGGAAAACTTCCAAAATGCCCATTTCCACCTTGCCCAAGTCTCATCCCAGGGAAATCCAAAAAGAAACGGGGAAAAACCTCCCCAGACCTCACTGGCCCATTCAGGAAGGACAGACTTTGACTGAGAGTGACTGTTCCTTTGGAAAATTCCTCCTGCTGAAGGAGAAACACAAACAAAACTCCATTTTCTTTAAGGAAAAGAAAAGAAAAGAAAAGAAAAGAAAAGAAAAGAAAAGAAAAGAAAAGAAAAGAAAAGAAAAGAAAAGAAAAGAAAAGAAAAGAAAAGAAAAGAAAAGAAAAGAAAAGAAAAAAAAAAGGTAAAAATCCAGGGAACCCAAGCCCAGATCAGAAGGGAAAGCTGGACTGGGAGCAGACATTGTCCCCTGCCATGGCTGAAGTGACCACTGACAAATCCTTTCAGGTCAGTGCAGCACAACACAGGCTCTCCTCAGAGCTGCAGTGCACTGATTAATTTGGGTGTTTCTAATTAGGGCAGCACTGTGGGGCTGAGCTTGGGGCAGCAGTGTGACCCCAGGTCCTGGCACACGGGGGCCTTGGCTGCTGCTGCTTTGGGGTCCATTTTGGGTGTATCCCCTGGGAGGCTTTGTCTGCCTGAAATGTACCTGAAGGCCCTTCAATAAATAAAAACAAAAATAAAAATAAAAATAAAAATAAAAATAAAAATAAAAATAAAAATAAAAAAAAAAAAAAAAAAAAAATAAAAAAAGAATAAGAATAAGAATAAGAATAAATTAAGTAAAAATAAAATAAAAATAAAAAATAAATAAAAAATAAAATAAAAATAAAAATAAATCAAGTTAAAATAAAATAAAATAAAATAAAAATAATAAAATAATAAAAATAAAAATATAAATATACTGCTTTTTATTCCCTTAATTCTGTCTGGCCTCTGTTTTTTAGGTAGCCCCATGAGCTCTCTAAAAGCCACTGCAGGGCACTTCTGGGATACAGGAGGGGAGGCCAGAAATGCCCACCCAGGTGAGCTGGGATGCACGGGAAGCCCTCTCCGGGTGGGTGCTCACCCAGCCCAGCGTGGGGAAGAGCTGCAGCCGGAGGCAGAGAACTCCATAATCCATCAGGCAGGCTCTGCAGCAAGACTTTAATAGACTTATCTCCCCCACAATAATGTGTTTTATTTTTCCAGTGCCCATTCATTATTCACAGACTCATTTCCCCCCGGATTAGAGCTCTGCCTGAGCTGCGGGCTCCTGCCTCCTTCTCACCACGGCCCCGGTACCGCTTTGTCCTTACAGCATTGTCACCTGCAGAGGGGTTTCTGTTCAATCCCAACCCCATAACAGGGCTCGGGGCAGCTGTCAGGGGCAGCATGCTCATCCCCTTCCAAAGCACCTCGGAAAAAGAGCAGAGGGAGCATCCTGCAGGGGATCATTTGGGATCTCTCTGTCCACCTCCTGCATTGGATGGTTTGGGATCTCTCCATCCACCTCCTGTATGGGATCATTTGGGATCTCTCTGTCCACCTCCTGCATGGGATCATTTGGGATCTCTCCATCCACCTTCTGTATGGGATCATTTGGGATCTCTTCATCCACCTCCTGTATGGGATGGTTTGGGATCTCTCTGTCCAGCTCCTGCATGGGACAGTTTGGGATCTCTCCATCCACCTCCTGCATGGGATCATTTGGGATCTCTCCATCCACCTCCTGCATGGGATCATTTGGGATCTCTCCATCCACCTCCTGCATGGGATCATTTGGGATCTCTTCATCCACCTCCTGCATGGGATCATTTGGGATCTCTCCATCCACCTCCTGCATGGGATGGTTTGGGATCTCTCTGTCCAGCTCCTGCATGGGATCATTTGGGATCTCTCTGTCCAGCTCCTGCATGGGATGATTTAGGGACTGTGATCCCATGGGATGATTTGGAAACTCAGCCCATCTCTACCAGGATGGGTGAATCCTGTGGCTGCAGCATCCGTGGTGTTTTCTGGAGGAAAAGTGAGGGATGTACCATCCACCAACACTTCTGCTTCATTCCAAGTTTAAAAAGGAGTTTAAAACGCTCCCCAAATCCACCTCCTGCTCAGTCGCTGCACCAAAACTTCCCAACACACAGCAAAACCCTTTGACTGTGCTGAGCTGCAGCATCCAGGGATATTTTTAAACCCCTCAGACCTGGGATGACCCTTGGAACAAGGGGAAGGAGCACGGAGGAGCTGCTCATTAGCCAGGGACATCTGGGAAGCAGACGAGCGCTGGTGTAGCGGGAGGAGCAACATCTGCTCCGAGGCATGGAGCTCCGAGCACCTTGGCAGTCACATTGCCAGCATTTCCAGCACTTCCAGCATTTTCAGTATTTCCAGCATTCCCAGCATTTCCAGCATTCCCAGCATTTTCAGTATTTCCAGCATTTCCAGAATTTCAGGGCAGGTGTCAGGGGTAGGATGCTCATCCCCTTCCAAAACACCTTGGAAAAAGAGTAGAGGGAGCATCCTGCATGGGATCATTTGGGATCTCTCCATCCACCTCCTGTATGGGATCTTTTGGGATCTCTCCATCCACCTCCTGCATGGGATTATTTGGGATCTCTCTGTCCACCTCCTGCATGGGATCATTTGGGATCTCTCCATCCACCTCCTGTATAGGATCATTTGGGATCTCTCCATCCACCTCCTGTATGGGATCATTTGGGATCTCTCTGTCCACCTCCTGCATGGGATCATTTGGGATCTCTCCATCCACCTCCTGCATGGGATCATTTGGGATCTCTCCATCCACCTCCTGTATAGGATCATTTGGGATCTCTCCATCCACCTCCTGTATGGGATCATTTGGGATCTCTCTGTCCACCTCCTGCATGGGATCATTTGGAATCTCTCTGTCCACCTCCTGTATGGGATCATTTGGGATCTCTCCATACACCTCCTGCATGGGATCATTTGGGATCTCTCCATCCACCTCCTGTATGGGATCATTTGGGATCTCTCTGTCCACTTCCTGTATGGGATCATTTGGGATCTCTCTGTCCACCCCCTGTATGGGATGGTTAAACACCCCAGCTCCTTGGGATGTTAAAGGGAACAGAGGTGCCTTGCCATGGGTTTGTGGCAAAGCCAGCGCTCCCCAGTGTCACCACACCCAGCACGGGTCACACGGAGCCCCCAGGCTGTGTGTGGGTGTCACACCCTGACACCAAACACCCAAACACTCCGGGGGTGTTCCTGAGCAGCATCCTGGCTGATTTTGGCATTCTGGGGCCTTGTGGAGGAGGATGATTTCATTTCCTTCCTTCCCTTCCCTGGTTCCTTCCCACCAGAGGAAGCGGGGGCTCCTTTTTGCCTTCCTGTGCCGGGGGAAGCAGCACCAACAGTGAAATGCTGGGAAAGGGAGGTGTTCTCCTGGTTTCTCCTCCTGCAGCTCTGGGGATTGCAGGCTGTGTTCAGGGCTGCATCCTCAGGCAGCAGAGGGGAGCACCTTCATCCCAACCAGATCCCTTCTCCTCTTTCCCCAGTCCCACCTTGCAGCCAGGCCAGTGAGGACGGGCTGAGGGAGCAAAGCCCCCGAGCACTCAGGGGGAGTTTTCCTTGCAGTTTGGCTTTAGGGGTAGAGCAGCTCCTAAGAATTCTCCTCCCAGTCAGGAAAGATCAATCCTGATCCTTCCCCTTCCCTCTGTACCTGCAGGACACCCCAGCCCAAATCCTTGTCCGCAGCACAGCCTGGCTGAGGTGACATTGGCTCAGCCACCCCGGGGTCCTGCCCTGTCCTGCTCCCAACCCTCACCCACTGCTGGATCCCTGTTTTCCCTCCCCACCTTTCATACCCCAACTCCTGAGCCGTGTTCTGCTCTGGGCCTGGATGTCCCCAGCCCAGCACAGGGTGTCCCTGTGTCATTCCCCTGGCTTTGCTGCAAGGAGTTATTCCCACCTGGAATTCCGTTCCCCCACCTCTACCCAGCGCTGTGTTCTGCCCACACCCCTGTGCTCTCCCTGCCTCCCATGACAATCCTAAAAAAAGGCAGCAGGCACGCTAAAAAGGGAGAGAAAAACGTTTAATTTCTGTTCCAGTTTGTTCCAGAGCTGAGATAGATGCGGATCTCAGGATCCCTCCTCCAGCCCCAGCTGGCTCCTGCTTTCCCTGGCACTCACACACGGGGAAGGGTGACAAAGGATGGACACTATCCCACCTTGGAAAGACATTTTTTTTTATTTTATTTTATTTTATTTTATTTTATTTTATTTTATTTTATTTTATTTTATTTTATTTTACTTTACTTTATTTTATTTTACTTTACTTTATTTTATTATTTTGTTTTGTTTTATTTTATTTTATTTTTTTTTTCCCCTGCAGATGGCAAGTGCCAAACTGTCCATGAGCAGGGACATTGGTGCATCCCAGGGAAGGGATTAACGGGTTTTTGAGCCCTCAAAATAGAGCTGCTCCCAATTCCTGAAAGCATGAAGCTCTGCACCCCACAGAGGGAAGAAAAAATGGGAATTATGCTCTGGCTGAAGGCCACGTAAATTCCCAGGGTGAGATCCCGAGGCAGAGGGATCTCTCCCACTGCTTCCAGGGCTGGGTTTGCTCCAGGAGCTTTTCCTGTGGCTCCAGGACAGGTCATTCCTTGTGGGCTCTGAGATTCCTGCAGGGAGGGATCCCTGGATTCTGCTCAGGGCTGGAGACCAGTGCAGGATGGATGTGCTGAGCTGCAGAGAAACAAACAAAAAAAAAGGAGTATTTTGGTTTCTGCAAGCCTGATTTCCTGAGGAAAAGAGGTTTGTGGGGTCCCCCTCCCTGTGCCTGAGACACTCAGAGTGTCTGCCCTCCTCATTTTCGACTTTAGGAAGCAATTGGAACTGGATTTGACAGCAATAATGGGAATCTGAGGAGAATTATGTTCTGACAGGCTCGGTGAGGATCCCCAGCCTGCCAGAGGAGTGAAGGACGTAATTAATGGCCCTGCTGAGGAAAGGGCCGTGCTGGGAATGTCGTCCTGCTTTTCACCAGACATCAGGGGCTCTCCAGGCAATTAGGAGCAGTCCCTGGGGAAATTCCTGGAGCATTAACCAGCACCAGTGAGCAAACCACGGCTGGCTGTGGGTACTTTGGGGCTGTTTGTGGGGCAGCCCTGGCTCAGGGAGGTGTTTCCTGTTGGAGACCCCACTCCTGTGTGGGTTCTCTGGTGTCTGCTCCAGGCATTTGGGAAAGCTTTGTTTGCCTCCGGGATGAAAAGTTCCCTTTCCCTTCGCTTGGCAGCCTCCTCACCCTCCCTGTCCCCTCCTGTGGCAGGAGAGGAAGGAGAATGAGCCAGACTCCAGGAATTCATGGATCCTCCCTGGCTGGATCCTTCCTTCCATCCTCACCCTCCCTGTCCCCTCCTGTGGCACAAGAAGAAGGAGCATGAGCCAGACTCCAGGAATTCATGGATCCTCCCTGGCTGGACCCTTCTCTCCATCCTCATCTTCCCTGTCCCCTCCTGTCCCACACTCACAGCAGGAAGCAGGAGCTTCAGCTAGACACAGGAACCCATGGACATCCCCAGTGCTCACAGTCTGGACCCTTCCCTCCATCCTCACCCTCCCTGTGACACAAGAGGAAGAAGGAGCTGCAGCCAGACTCCAGGAATTTGTGGATCCTCCCTGGCTGGATCCTCCCCTCCATCCTCACCTTCCCTGTCCCCTCCTGCAGATGAGAGGAAGCAGGAGCTTCACTGGATCCAGGAACCCATGAACACCCCCAGTGCTCACAGTCTGGATCCTTCCTTCCATCCTCACCCTCCCTGTTCCACATTCATGGGAGGAAGAAGGAGCTGCATCCAGACTTGAGGAATTCATGGATCCTCCCTGGGTGGATCCTTCCCTCCATTCTCACCCTCCCTGTCCCACACTCACAGCAGGAAGCAGGAGCTTCAGCAGACCCAGGAACCCATGGACACCTCCAGTCCTCACAGCTGGACCCTTCCCTCCATCCTCACCCTCCCTGTCCCCTCCTGTGGCACAAGAGGAAGAAGGAGCTTGAGCCAGACTTGAGGAATTTGTGGATCCTCCCTGGCTGGATCCCTTCCTGCCTCCTCACCTTCCCTGTCCCCTGCTGTCCCACACTCATGGGAGGAAGCAGGAGCTTCAGCCAGACCCTGGAACCCATGGACACCTCCAGTCCTCACAGCTGGACCCTTCCCTCCATCCTCACCCTCCCTGTCCCCTCCTGTAGATGAGAGGAAGCAGGAGCTTCAGCAGACCCAGGAACCCATGGACACCCCCTGTCCTCACAGTCTGGATCCTTCCTTCCATCCTCACCCTCCCTGTCCCACATTCATGGGAGGAAGAAGGAGCTGCAGCCAGACTCCAGGAATTCATGGATCCTCCCTGGCTGGATCCTTCCTTCCATCCTCACCCTCCCTGTCCCCTCCTGTGGCACAAGAGGAAGAAGGAGCTTGAGCCAGACCCATGGAATTCATGGATCCTCCCTAGCTGGATCCTTCCCTCCATTCTCACCCTCCCTGTCCCACACTCACAGCAGGAAGCAGGAGCTTCAGCAGACCCAGGAACCCATGGACACCCCCAATCCTCACAGCTGGACCCTTCCCTCCATCCTCACCCTCCCTGTGGCACGAGAGGAAGAAGGAGCTGCAGCCAGACTCCAGGAATTCATGGATCCTCCCTGGCTGGATTCTTCCGTCCATTCTCACCCTCCCTGTCTCACAGTCATGGGAGGAAGCAGGAGCTTCAGCAGACCCAAGGAACCCATGGACACCTCCAGTCCTCACAGTCTGGATCCTTCTTTCCATCCTCACCCTCCCTGTCCCCTCCTGTGGCACAAGAGGAAGAAGGAGCTTGAGCCAGACTTGAGGAATTTGTGGATCCTCCCTGGCTGGACCCTTTCCTGCCTCCTCACCTTCCCTGTCGCCTCCTGTCCCACACTCATGGGAGGAAGCAGGAGCTTCAGCCAGACCCTGGAACCCATGGACATCCCCAGTCCTCACAGCTGGACCCTTCCCTCCATCCTCACCCTCCCTGTCCCCTCCTGTGGCACAAGAGGAAGAAGGAGCTTGAGCCAGACCCGTAGAATTCATGGATCCTCCCTGGCAGGATCCTTCCCTCCATTCTCACCCTCCCTGTCCCACACTCACAGCAGGAAGCAGGAGCTCCAGCAGACCCAAGGAACCCATGGACACTTCCAGTCCTCACAGCTGGACCCTTCTCTCCACCCTCCCCCTCCCCCAAGGCACCTCGGGCTGCGCTGCCCTGATTTCCCGGGCGCAGCCTCCATCTCCCTGTGCTTGTCCTGCCATCCCCACTCAGCCACGGGGAGCTGCTGTACATCCCTTTCATCTTAAAATGTCACTTGTCCCCACCAGCAGCCCAGGGAATGTGATTCCTCGCCGTCGTGAGCCCAGGAAACACCGGTTTGGATCCCCAGGAGGCTTCACAGAAAGGTTTGTTCCAAACCCAGACTTGAGTCTTCTTGACATCTTTTGTTTCCCTCGCAAGGAAAGTGTCCCAAACAGCAAAAAGCTCTTGCTTCTGTCGAGCTGAGAGCACAGTGAGTCCTGCACCAACCATCCAGGGTGGGATTCAGGATCCTCTCCCAGAGGGATTTTTTTTCCTGCCCTGCCTCAGCTGGAGGAAAAGGCTTTGTTTGTCTCCAGGATTCCCTTTCCCCTCACGTCCCTTCATCCAATATTTGGAAACAACACCCTTTTGCAGCAAAGTTTTGTCTCCTCTCCATTTCCTTCCCCTGAGAGGAAATAATTTGCTCGAGTGGTCCCCAGGCAGCTCCAAAAACTGCATTTAGGGACCAAATTCCCTCTTTACTGGGGTGAGGGCCTGTTGGGATTTTCCTCCAACATCAGAAAAGCATTGAACTGTGAATTTTTTTGGCCAAGAAAAGGCTGGAAAATTCCAAAACCTCAACAACCTGCTCTGTTTGGCCACTGAGCACATCACTGTGGGTGGGTGCAACCCAGCAGCAGCACTTCCCCTCCTTTGATAAATGCTCTGAACCACCCCTCAAAACCCCAAAATGAGAGGAAAAGGGAATAAAATAAATAAACCCAAATCCCAGCACTGGGAGAACCCATGGAGGCTGGCCCAGCAGAGGGATGGGTGGGAATAAAACAGTGAAATAAAGGCAGGAGGAATCAGTGTAAGAGGAATTATTTAAGAGGTAGAAAAAGCTGTTAAAAAAAAAGAAAAGGGTGTGGGGGGAATCAACCCTCTCTTGGGGGGGAAATAAAAATGTTTCAGCAAAAGTAGGGCATTTGCTAAACAATAAAAGGGATGAGACAGATGATGAGGCTGAAATGGCTGAGACGCGCCGAACCCGCTTTTAGAAATCTGCCTTTATCGAGAGAAATGTGGAAAAGTGGTTTGGACAATTAGGAAGTAACAAAAGGCCTCGTAAAAATAGCTCCGGGGAAGAGAAACACTCAGGAAATGGGAGCGTGTCGGGAGAGCATTAAGGGATTAACTGGTGGGAGCAACTGGGAGGGACTGGGAGGGAGCTGAGACCTCCTGCCACAGCAGCGGCAGCTCCTGAAGGTGCTGCCAGCACCGGCTCGGGGCTCTGGGATGAGAGGAAAAACAAAGATCCCATCGGACAAATTGTGGCCTCTTCTTTTCCCCCCTGAAATTAAAGCCAAGCAAAGCGGATTCTCCGCGGATATCAGGGTGTGCGATCGCTTCCCCCGGGGGCGGAGGGGAGGAATGAGGGAATTAAAGGAAGGGAGAGGGAGTTAGAATTGGAGGTTCTGAAAGGAAAGCGCTGCTCCTGGTGGTGATTCACTGCTGGGCTGGGGATGGGTGGTCCCGAGGGGGATTGAGGAGAAAAGTCCGGGAGCGCCTGGATCTCGGCATCCCGGGGGAATTCCGATCTCTGAGGGGCAGGAGCTGGGGCTGCACCCTGCCCAAGGGTGGCTCGGGGATAGGGGACACCAAAGAGAAGGGGAAAAAAGAGAGCAAAACACCAGGCAGAGTGGATTTCCTGTTTTTTTCTTGGAATTACAGCAGCTGGACTCTCTCCTTTCAGGCTGGGAGCAGGAGATCATTCGGGATCCTGGGATGGACAGTGCCTGAATCCACCCACGGATGATGTGGAGAAAAAGCCACCACATCCCTGCTTCTCTTTCCTGTTGTTCTGGAGAGGCCGGCAAAGCAAAGCTACCCTCCCAGGACAGCCCCAAATCCAAACCTTCCCCAAAATCTGACTGGATACACGGAGCCTGGGAGCATCCTGCTGCTCTGCCTAGCTCCCAGGATCTGGATCTCAGGGATGATTTGGGATGCTCCAGCTGCCCAAATTTTGCCCCGTGGGCAGCTCCAGGCTGGAGAGCAGGCTGGCTCTGCTGCCACAGCCAGCAGGGAGGAGGTGGGGAGTGGGAGAGCAGGAATAATTCCCTGCTGGAGCAAGAACAGCCCGGGGCTGGTGTAAATCCGGCCATTCCCAAGGGTCAAATTCGCAGCTCTGACTAAGCTGGGCTCAGCTCATCACTGTCCCTGCCAGCCCCATCCTCCTCCTCCTGCTCATGACCCATCCCAAACCCTGGTGCAGCACAGGAAGCACCTGGGCAGCTCCTCTGCACAGGGAAAAGCAACTAAGAGTGAAAAAAACCCCCAAAACCAAACCAAAACCCAAACCAAACCAAACCAAAAACCAAACCAAACCAAACCAAACCAAAAACCACAAAACAAAACAACCCAAAACCAAACCAAACCAAACCAAACCAAACCAAACCAAACCAAAAACCAAAACCAAAACAAAACAAACAAACAAAAAAAAAACCACAAAAAACCCCCCCAAGCCAACAAAAAACACCAAAAAAAACCTCACCAAAAAAACACGGAAAAAACACCAAAAAACCCACAAAAAATAAAAAACCCACACCAAAAAACCCACCAAAAAAACCCCCACCAAAGAACCCAAACCAAACAACACCAAACAAAAAAAAAACCCCAAAACAAAACAAAAACCAACCAAAAAAACCCCCCAAAACCAAAAAAAAACACCCCAAAAAACCCTCCAAAAAACCCCCAAACCCCAAACCCCCCCAAAACCCCACACCCAACCAAAAACAAACCCAAAACCATGGAAAAACCTCGGAACGAGGCGGTTTGGAACGCCAGCATCCTCGAGTTTTTTCCAAAAGTATTTTTAGCAGCGGGGGTTTTGAGCTGGAGGAAACAGCTGTATGAACCCTGGCAGCGGGAGAGGCAGGAGCTGGGAGCCAGCAGCCCCGGCTGGTGTTTTCATCCCGCTTCTCCTTAAAGCACCCTGAGTCATGCAATTGGCAGCTCCCCCTCCCCGGGAAACGGGAGCCAAGCAGCACCCGCAGCCCCTAAAAAAGCCTGAGCCCTCCCAGCGCCAGAAGGATGACAGAAATAGGTCCCTGCTGCTCGCTGCCAAATGGAGTCGCCGCCACCCAGCAGCCAAAATTCCCCCCAAAATCCCAAAGAGCTCCGATCCTGCCCTGGCCCATCCTCAGGGAGGGCACAAAAAGGGTCGATTTTCCTCCCGAATTCAGCGATTTAAGCAAAAGGTTTTGTGTTTTGCTTTAAATTGTGGTATGTTCCTGGGGCTTGGGAGAGGAGAAACCCTCCTTTGTTTGGGGAAAATCGAATCCCTGCTCAGAGAGGAGCCAGTGCTCTCCAGCTCCAGGCTTTGATTTCCTGCCCGAGGAGTGGGGACAGGAGGGGACAACAGGGCCATAAACCAGGGGAAGGATTCCTGCAGGGCTTTCCGAGCAGCCGGGATGAGACAGGAATGTCCCGGTGCTCCCAGCAGCGGCTCCAGTTCCACCCACCCGCTCAGCCCCGAAAAGAAAAGCAGGAGGACATCGAGGAGATCCCTAAGATCTCTGATAAACCCTGTAATGCTCCATGTCACAATTCAACACAAAGGAACGACACTCGCACACTGGGATGTCCAAGGCAAAAAAGAAAAAAAAAAAAGGGCAGTTTATTTACAGACCTCGACATTTATAAAATTCCAACAGTGCCCATGGGTTGAAGGATGAAAATTGTCCTCTCCAACCACACTGGTCAAACCAACAGTCCATCAATTCCCTCCTCCTCCAGAAAGGAATGCAAAACAATCGTCATTTACATGGAAAGTGCGTGAGAAACTCCATTGCAAAAAAGTAAAACATCACAAGGCTGAAAGAGAACTTTAGAAAAACAGAGCAACAGTTCCAGCCTGGGTTTTAGGGAAAGAAAAGGGAGAAAAATCTCCCTTCACCCTTCACCCACCCTCTCCCCTGCTGTGGCCTTGTTCCCTTGCCCCAGGCTCCTGCAAGAGGCTGCTCCAAGCTGGAGCACCCAGTTCTGCCAGTCCCATTCCAAGGTGGGAAAGGCAAAGTCACTCCCCAAGGACGGGCCTGGGAGTGAAGCTGAGGTGGACTCTGAGTTCAGCCTCCAGGCTGCTGCTGGGCAGGCCTGAAAACCCATCAGGGAGGTGAATTGGGGCTCATTCCTGAAAAGATGGATGAGATTGGTGGGGTTTTGGCCGGGAAAGTGCTGATCTCCCACCGGATCTGGCTCCCAGGGATTCAGTGACCTGCACTTGGGAAGAGATCACGGGTGCATCATGTGAGGGTGCAGAATTAGGACCTGGGGAGATATGAAGGGCAACCCAGGAAGGACAGCCTGGGTTGTGCCAGCTCCAGAAAGGCAAAAAAATTTGGAGAGGGAATTTTTCTGGAGTGTCTGGAATGTCTGGGCTGAGGTTAATCCTGGCACGGAGCTGAGTCCATCCCTTCCCTGAGCTGGGCCCATCTGCAGCTCCAAGCTCGACGCAAAGAGAAAAATAAACCCACTCTTTTCATCTCCCAGAACAACTGGGGTGCTGTTCCCATTCCAGCTCGATGCCAGCACCAGTCCCTGCTATGGGAAGCAAACAGGATCCGGAGTCGCATCCGGGGGTGAAATTCCTGGGATCCTTGGCGAGGCAGGGAGCTGCTGGCCCTGGGCCAGGCACTCAGATGGGTGTCTGGCACCAAGTGCCACTGCTGCAGGAAGTAAAAAACTTTATCTTCAAGTTGAACAGGACCAAATTTGGCTTTAAAACAAAAAAAAAAAAAAAAAGGCAAAAATGAAGGGACTCTGCAAGTAAAATTTTGGAATTGAGAGGACACCACAGCAGGATTGGCCTGGGAGAGTTTTTGTCCTGTTTGAGCATCACTTGGAGAGGCTGAGCTGAAGGTTTGACATCCAAAGGAGCCAAAAATGCTTCCTGCTTGAACCTGGGCCTGAGAGAGGGCTGGCTCCTGGGAGCTGAAAGCAGCTCTGAGTGAAAACTCTGCAGGTCAACAGAGCCAAAAATCAGAATTATCAAAATTCTTCCTGTCCCACTCCCTCGAGTGCCCTCGGGGAACTCAGCTCCATGCTGCCCTTCCAACCACCCCACCCGTGCAGAGAAGGATCAGCCAGTTCCTGCTGTGGGTTTTGTTCAAGGAAAAAAGGTGCCCAGCCTGATCCCAGGGAAAAACTTTGGGCATTGACTTGACGGAAGTGCCTTGGAAGTGTGAGAGGGAGAGACCAAGGGAAGTGGTGCCCGTGGAGAGCAGCCACCCGAGTGGAACAGGCTTTTAGCTCAGGAAAGCTTCCCAAAACCAGAGCCCTGGGGTCAGAGAGGTGCTGTAAATGGACCTGGGATGTTCCATCTCCCTGCACCAAGAGCTCGGGGGATCAAGTGGAAAAATGACGACTTTTCAGGGGAAATAATACTGGTGGAGACAGGAATA
The DNA here is from genome assembly GCA_017589585.1 of Phylloscopus whistleri. Lineage (NCBI taxonomy): Eukaryota > Metazoa > Chordata > Aves > Passeriformes > Phylloscopidae > Phylloscopus > Phylloscopus whistleri. The sequence goes on from JADMLD010000842.1 coordinate 97,128, forward strand.
AAGCAGGAGGTCAGAGAGATGTGAACCTCCCGTTTTCTCTGAGCTGCGTAAAGAGGATTCTTTTTCCCCAAGAAAAGCTGGCTCTGCCAGAGGTTTGGGCAATAAAGTCACATTTCCTGCAGGCCTGTGGCACTCAGGAGGTGTTTGGGGGGTTTGTGAGCAGTCCTTGATCCATCAGCTCCCTCAGATCCTCATTTTGCTCCTGTTAATTAACTCAGTTCTTTCCCTGCCCCTCACCCCTCTCAGTTCCAAGCTGCCAGCGCTTTCCCCTCAAACATTTGGGATGCACAGCCACGGCTTTCATCCCTTTTTGCCTTCCAGGTCTGCAAAGGAAAGGCAGAGAAATGCTTCTGCTGGCTCAGAGCCAGGCAGGGGTGGGAAGGGGAGCAGGAATGTGACAGTGATCCATGGAGAAAGTGTCACTGTGGGGTGGGAATTGTCCCCAGGCTGGGGGGCTGGGAGCAGCTGAGAGCTTTGCTGGGAGCTGGGACGCTGCAGATGGGCTGGGGCCTTGGGGTCTGGGAGCTGGATCCATCCCCCAGATTTCAGCGATCCCAGGAATTTGGGGGAAAATGAACAAATTTTCCCATGTCCATGGAAGGAGCAGCTCTGGCCTGAGCCTCTGTGGGTTGCATTAATGGCTGATGCACCCAATTGTGCCCTTCATTTGCACAATCCAGGGGTTTCACCCCATTTCCTTGGAGCAGCAGCTCCTGGCAAGGCAGCTCCAGCCGCACTTCGAGGTCTTGCTGCCCCCCCAGAAGGTCCAGGCTGCAGTGGAGGACTCAGTGGGGTTGGATATTTGTCGGTTTTCCAGCTTCCACCCCTCATTTCCTGGGAGCCTCCAGTTCCTCATCATGCTGAGCCCACGAAGCCATCCCAGGGCAAAACACCAAAAAAAAAAAAAAAAAGCTGGATTCTCCCAGAACAGCAATGTGAGGTTTTCATGGAGACCAGATTATTTTTTCTTTTCCAAAGTCAGAGAAACAGGGCTGGAAGTGGGAGGCGAGCAAAGGTCTCCAGGCACATAATTTCCCCAAAAAAACCCTCTCTAAATCCACCAATAAATGACAATTTTGTGGCTGCAGCTGGGAGAGGGGAAAGGGATCTTTGTTTTGCATAATTTTTTTTTTCTCCCTGGGAGAAGATGGAGCTTTTTGGGGGCCGTTTTCCACCACCACATCTAATCTAATCTCAGGGTGGGGATGCTGGGAGCAGCTGTGGGAAAAGATCAAGGCGTCACTTCCTCCCACCTGAATCCAAACTCAGCCCTTGCACTTTCCCCGTCGTGAATGAGGACTCGAAAATTCCCTTTTAATTTGCTTTGGTGCAGTGGAGGAGAGCTGGGATGGGGGGATGTGGGATCTCTCCTGCCTTTGTGGTGGTTTGTTTTTTTTCAAAGTGAGCTCCACTTGCCTTGTGTGAAAAGGACACAGAGAGTCGGCTTTTGCCTTGGGAAGAAAGTGTTCTTTTTTTTAAAAAAAAAAAAAATTAAAAAAGAGGCTTGGACAGCTTCAGAATTCAGTAGGATGGCTCAGGAGCTCTGGAAATCAATGAGAATAAGAGAGTGGAGTTGGTGCTAACAGACTGCAGAGAGGGGTCGAGAAGGGTCTCTCAGACCAGCTGGAGTTTAGCATATTCTGAATTTTCCTCTCATCCTGGCAGGCCCTGAAAAGGAATCAGAAAGGAGCTGATTCCTCAGCGAGGGGGAAAAGCTCTCTCTGCAGCCAGTGCTGGGGACTGGAGTCTGCTGGAGAGCGGGGGAGATCGCTGCGGTGCCGAGGAGCCACCAGAGAACCCCGGATCATTTCCCAGCCAGCTTCCCACCAGCCACCAGAGCAGCCACCTGTGGCACAGCCTCGTGTCCCCAGCCCAGGGCACGGAGATTTCCAGGAGTGACACGAGGAAAGGGAGCACCTGGAGCTGCTCCTGGCACCATCCAGCCCCAGTGTGTGGCAGGAGGCGCCTCCCACGCCAGGAGAAGCCGACGGAGCTCTGACACAGCTCCTCCACCATCCCTCCTGAGCCATCTGGCTCTGCCAGGCTGTGTCCTGAGAGGCTCTTCCCAGCTCTGCTGGTGGCTCCTTATCCATGGCAGGGCTTGGGAAGGGCACCAGGGCTGCCCCTCTTGAAGGTGAACGTGCCAAGGTTTGGCTCGGGATTGTCACCTCCACCAACAGCCCGGATCAGCTCCGCTCCACCAGGGATGGCCTGGGAGGCTGCCTGGGGTTGGTGGCCTCTGGCTGGGTCATTCCCAAGGGTTTTTAGGTCTCCATATCCTGGGTGCCAACCTCCCCACAGAGCCTGGGGCATCCTGCAGAAGGTTGGTGGCCAACAGGAGCAACATCTCAGCAGCTTCTTCTTCTGGGAGATGGGGAACGATTCCTGGTGCTGGGTGCCGAAGGGAGCTGTGTCCAGGACAGAGCAGAGAGCAAACACCATAGAGTGGCCAAAAGCCCCACTCCCAAAGTTCTGGATCGTGGCTGACGCTGGAAGATCCCAACTGTTGCCCTGCTCTTCTCTGTTTTTCTAAAGTTCTTCTAAAGTTCCTTCAGCCCTCTGATGATTTACTTTTTGTAACGGAGTTTCTCACGGATTTTCACATAAACAACCTATTGTTGTTGTAACTGTTCTTTCATGTTGACATTCTTCTCATAAAGAGGAGACTGTTGATGGACTGTTGGGTTGACCAGTGTGGTTGGAGAGGACAATTTTCTTCCTCCAATCCACGGTCACTGTTGGAATTCTATAAATATTGAGGTCTGTAAATAAACTTCCCTTTTTTTTGGCTTGGACATCTCAGTGCCTGAGTGTCATTTCTTTTCATGTTGTATTGCAACACCCAACTGAAAAGCCCAAAGTGCTGTGCCCATGGCAGCCCCATGAATATTGGGAAGGAGGTGTTGGAAGCCACCCTGGAGTGACCTGTTCCCACCTTGGTTCAGGCCTGGAGCAGCTGAGGACAGGGAAAAACATTCCTTGAAGTCCTAAAAAAGCCCAGCTCTGTTCCCAAGGGATGGTTTGTGCAGCACCTCCAGCACTGGCAGCTCAGCCTGGAATTTCGGGGATACAAAGGAGATTTTTCTGGAACATGGTCAGGAGCAAATTCCCGAGGGTCACGGGACTGCGTGGTGAGAAGGGATGGTGGCTGGAGAAGGGATGAGATGGTGGCTGGAGAAGGAATGGTGGCTGGAGAAGGAATGGTGGCTGGAGACGGAGGGATGGTGGCTGGAGAGGGAAGGAATGGTGTCTGGAGAAGGAGGAATGGTGGCTGGAGAAGGAAGGAGTGGTGGCTGGAGAACAAGGAATGGTGGCTGGAGAAGAAAGGAATGGTGGCTGGAGATGGAGAAATGGTGGCTGTAGATGGAATGGTGGCTGGAGATGGAGGAATGGTGGCTGTAGATGGAATGGTGGCTGGAGATGGAATGGTGGCTGGAGAAGGGATGGTTCCTACACCAACCCCAGGGACTCAACCGCCCCTCCTCAAACCCCCTCCAGAGCACGGACCACCTTGGTCAGGTTGGACCCACAGCAGCTGGATCATCCTTTGGAAAGCCCTTTTCCTTCTGGCAGCTTCCCAGGTGCTGTGGTCCCCTCTGGAGCTGCTTTTCCCCCCTGGAATAATTTCCCAGGCAGGCTGGGCCCTCTGTGGCTGCCCAGGAGGAGCAGAGCTGTGTGGGGGTGTGTGCTGAAGACGTGTCTCCCTGAGAGGCACGAGCAGATGGTGACTACATTCCTGGAGGCTCCAGAAGCCACAGCCATTCATCCCCAGGAATAATTTTAGCCACAAAGCCTCCAACTGCTGCTCCCTGCTAAACACACACAGAGAAAAAAAAAAAGAAGGAAAAAAAAAAGACCTTTGGAAAGCATCAGCATTCCCAAAACAGCGGAACAGTGGGAGGGATGGAGAGCAATTAAGTCAAGCAGTTAATTGCTAACGAGTGGTGGCTCTCTAATGGGTGGAGGAGCATTTGGTGGCTCCTCTGGGGGGACAATTCCACCCTTGTGAACTCTCATCAAGTGGATCTTTTGTGCTCCTGGCCACGGAGCTGCAAATAATCCCCCGTGAGCTGGGCTAGGAGAGGGGCGCAGCACCCCGCACTTCCAGGCTCCCCATTCCCATTTTCCCGGTTCTGTGCTCGAGTTCCTCATGAATTTTCCCCTCCATGCACAGGCTGAGACAACAGCCCTCATCCTGCTGAGTCCCAAATCCAGCCTGGGTGGGAAGGAGGACAAAACCTGGATCTGTTGTGGGTCCTGAATTCCCCCCTGCAGACACAGACAGAGGTCCCTGGGCACAGGGTGGGGCTCTCAGGATGGGCACAATCCCTACCACCATCCCCATCCTGTGGCCAAATTCCCACTACTGGAGCTGGGGTGGGACTTTGGAGCACTCCCTGTGCTCCCCAAAGCTGCATAACTCACCTTAACGAAGGGAACATCAGGGTGCTCTACAGCCAATCCCAAACCTCTCCCTGAATCTCCAGGATCCACGGGAAGCAGCACCTCCCACACCAAAGCACCAGGAGGGACCTTGGCCCAGCCTTGACCCCGCTCTCCCCTCCAAGGGTTGAGGCTGCATGGGTTGATGGAGTGAGAAATTTCACTTTGCTCTTTTTTTTTGTGGTTAAAAAAAGCACTAATTCATCCTAAATCTGCCTGAAAGAGCCTTAAGTGGTAATACACCGATAAGGCGACTTTATTTGGCTTAGCCTTTGGGAAGTTTGATGTGTGCAAATGGGTGAGGAGACCAAAAAGGACTCATTTTCTCTCTCTCCCTTTTAACACAGGGAGCTGCCTGGCCTCCCTCCTGCTCTGCTGCTGGCAGGGTTTAGATATCCCAACCTTTTTTCCCCCTTTTCCAGCCGGGGATGATGGCTCAGTGCAGGGCGGGCACCTTGTTTGGCTGATTTCCCCACAGCCTCCCCTTGGTCCAAGGATTTTACCATCCTGCTGCTCCTGCAACCCTGAGCCTCTGTGGGGTTTTTAGGGTTTTGCTGGAGTCAGTCAGGGTTGGATTCCAGGTACCACTCCAAGAGATCCCTGTACTTCAGCATTCCCATCCTTGCCTAAGCAAAGCAGGGATTTTGTTCCCCGTGGCGCCAGCAGCTTTTGCTCTCTGACCACTGGGCTTGGGGCCATGATTCACTTGTCCCCAAAAGTGTCACCAAGCAGCTCCTCCCCAGCCCACACTTCCCTGCTCCTCCCAGCCCAGCTCTTCCCATCTGATCCCCCAGCATGGGCGAAATATCCCATTTCACAGGGAGATTCCTCATCCTGATCCCTCCCTTCACCTCCAGGCCCCTGGGACACCTTTCCCTGTGGCTGACAAGGCTCCCAAAATGCCCTTCCCAAAGGTTATCAGGGCCAGGAAGAGAGGGATCAGTGGGAGCAGGGAGGAAGGAGTGAGAGGACAAACAGACCTCGGGAGATGTGGCCAATTCTGTAAAAGTCAGGGATCCCATAAATGAGAGGAGAAATCCCAGGGAAACACCCCTGCTCTCCTGGAAATGGATGGAGAACATGAACTGATGGATCTCTCGTCACTGGTTGGTGCTTCCAATCCCTAAAAAAGATTTTTGCAGCTCCAAGGAATTAGTCTGGGTTGGGGATGAACACGTGGGTGGGGATTTAGGTGTCACACCTTCAGGGTGGTTTTTGGGGCTCCACCTTTATCCCTGAGTGGTTTACCCTGGATGCAGCAGCAGCAGGGAGTTGGAATTGTGGAATTAAGCAGTGTCAGTGGGAGAGTCCCTTGTTCCAACACCAAACCCCATCACTGGTGACACCCAGCAAAGGGACAGCCCATGGAATGTGACTGGGAGGAGCTGGGAGGTTTCGTTCTGTTGATTTCAAACCAAGAATTTTCACTTCAGGACGCTCAGCTCCCTTTGGATCTCTTCGAAGTGAGAAGTTCTGGCTTCCTTTTAAATGGATTTATGGGTTTTAATTGTCTGAGATTAAAAATAAAAGGGTGGATGAGCCCTAAAATTATGGGGTTTGGGGGGAAAGTGTGTAAAACCCCTCAGTTTTCCCACTGATCTGGAAGGGAATGTCCTTCCCAGCTTCCCTCAATTGTTTTTTGGGATTGCAGTCTCCATGCTGAGCATCTCCATTGGGATCTGGGGGTCTCTCCCTTGGGATGAGCCCACAGACCCAGGGAGAACAGGGCAGTGATAAAGGAATGCAGAGCAGGGAGGTGCTGAGACCCAGCCAGGGGAGTTTCATCCTGCCTTGCCCAGCCCAGGAGTAATTTGGGATGATTTCCATTATTCCTATTCCATTTAGCTGAATAAATAGAGGGTTTAAACTCATTTCATTGTGTGCAGTCAGCTCACACAGCCTAAAGCAAACCAGGATTTTTTTGGAGTTGAGGTGGTTTGGGTTTAGAGGAAGAATTTGCCACAAGAATTTCAGGAGGTTTCTTACCCTTTCCAACTGCTTCACATGGGGAAGGGAGGGAAAGTGTAAAAAAATTGGGAAAAAAAGATGAAGAAAAAGAGAAAATAGGAAATTTTTCAAGGATTTACAACAAAGTTTCCCTTGTTCTGGGCTGGCTTCAGAGCTCTTTCATTGGAGATTTAATCCATCTGGGATTTAATGGGATCCAGCATCCTATCCCTGCTCCAAGCACTGGGAACACCAGGGGGGAGCAGCACCCTTCGCCTCAGACCCTTTCCAGGGGTGACTGAACACCTGGATTTGTGCTCATTCCCCTGCTCCCCTTTCCCAAACACAGGGATTTTCCAGGGAAGCTGTTCCTGAGGTTTGGCAGAGCTGCTCTGTGGTCTGGGGAGGGCAGACCAAGCATTCCAGGGAGCTCTGGGATCATCCAGCGGGAGCTGATTCCTCGCCAGGTTCCTCACATTTGTTTACTGCAGCAAAGAATTCATCTTTCCAGCTCATGCTGGGGATTAATTAATGGTTCTGGCTCCTGTGACCCTGTGATTAACTCATTTGCACATAACTGCTCCAAGACAAAACCGTGGATTAGGAGCTTTTCTCCCTCCCCACCTCTGGGGGGGACTGAACAGTCAAAAAATCTTGGATTTTTCTTTCTATTTTTTGCCTTTCCTTGCTTTTTTTTTTTTTTTTTTTTTTTTTTTTTTTTTTTTTTTTTTTTTTGGCACTTCCAGGATAAAAAGCCAGTGGGAATTGATGTGAGAGGATATCCCAGCAGAGGACAGGGCACAGAGACCTTCACTGTGCCCTCCATGACTGATCCTGAGCGAGTTTGGTGCCTGAGGGTGCTGTGGCACAGGGAAAAGGGTTTGGCTTTGCTCTGGGAATTCTCCAACATGGAGCAGGAATTTTGCAGCTTCCTGGTGGGAGGAGCGTGGTGCCCACCAGGGTTTGGTGGCCTGAGAGGCAGGAACAGCCAGGATGGAGCTTCCTCCTTTCTGATCTTCTGATCCTGGGGCTGGGGAGTTCTGGAGTGGGAGAGGGGCGAGACAGAGACGTTGTGGGGGTGGGAGCCATCCCTCTGGAAAAAGGTCACCTTTGGGATCCAATTCAATCACCAGTGTTAGGGGACTTAAAGCAGGGCCTACAGAAACCCTGCTGTCCCCTCTGGGCCCCAGAGGAGAGGGACAGCCGTGGCCCTCACCCCAGGCACACAGATCCCAGTTTTGGGGCCTTCACTTCCCAAGGGATGTCCAGCACGGAAAAGAAGGTGGAGAACCTGGAGATTCCCCCCCAAGGTGACCTTCACCCCTTCCTCTGCCACCCCCAGGGCTGCCCCCACCCCACCTCCAGCTCAGAGGTCGCTTTTCACCCCTGAAACAACTGGAATTTGCTTTTTTCTGCCAAATCCAGCCTCTCCTCCATCCGCTCCCAAAGCCATTCTAGTGGGAGATTCCGGGGTTGAAGCTGGCAGGAACAAGAAGCTCTGCTGGGCTCCCTCCTTCCCACACCCTCGATCTGTTCTTCAGAGAGTCCTGGAGCAATTGAAGGTGGCCTTTGCAAGCCAAGGAGCTTCAATGCTTTATCCCTGCTTGTCCTTGGCTCTGCCCCATCCCTGGGAGCAGCAGAGCTCGGGATGGGGCAGGAGGGAGGAGCTGATTTCTTGTCTGGGCATATGGGATGGCTGGGGAGGGAGAAGCAGGGGTGAGGGATGGCAAGGGAGGTGTGGAAAAGGGCGAATATTGGGATTATGGAGCTAAATCCAGGTTTTCAAGAGCCCTGACATGCCTCAGGATCTGCTCCAAGCAGGAAAATCAAATCCCATGAGGGAGAGAGCCCTCTCCCTTTGCTCTGGGAAGCCCTGGAAGGGTGGCTTCCATCCCATCCTGTGTGGGCCCAGCAGCAATGAGAATTAACTTCAAATCAAGCAATTATTTCCTTAATTTCTCTCAAGCTTCACACATCTCCAATTGCCAGTGGGGTTTTTTGGGGGGCGTTGAGTTTGTTTTGTCTCTTTTCTTTTTTTTTTTCTTTTTCATCGTATCCCTCCTTCCCCTCTTTCCTGGCTCTAATTGTGTCATTAGTAATTAATGACTTTGGAGGGAGACATTTTCTGTTTAATTAAAGGAAGAAAAGGCCTCATTCCGTCTCCCAGCACGGACAGGATTTTCCTGGAGCATTTTTATCTCTCCTCCAGCAATCAGGGAAGGGGCTGGGAAAGGCCTGGAGACGTTTTTTCCATGCTGGTGTTTCCCAGCTTGGAGATCTCACCCTCCCACCTCCCCATCCACAGCCAGGAGCTCCTCTGTGCCTTGGAAAAAGTGAGCTGGGCAACTTTACACAGGAGGGATCCTCAGAGTGGGAATTCCCATGGAAAAGCAGCCTGGATGGTGCCAAACCCTCTCCAGCCGTGGCTCTTCTCCACCACAGCCCATGGAGAAGGCCTCAGGCTCAGCTGGTCCCCTCCAAACGTCTGGAAAGCTTCACAGAGGAGGGAATTTCATTTCCAACTGAAAGGAGGGGTGGGAGGGAGATAAGGAGGGGTATGGAGCAGATCATGAGGGGTATGAGGGAAATAATGAGGGATGTGAGGGAAAAGATGAGGGATATGAGGGAATAAGGAGGGATGTGAAGGAAAAATAAGGGATGTGAAGGAAAAAAAGAGAGATGTGAGGGAAAAAATGAGGGATATGAGGGGAAAAATGAGGGATGTGAGGGAAAAAATGAGGGATGTGAGGGAAAAATGCGGGATATGAGGGAATAATGAGGGATGTGAGGGAAAAATGCGGGATATGAGGGAATAATGAGGGATGTGAGGGAAAAATGTGGGATATGAGGGAATAATGAGGGATGTGAGGGAAAAATGCGGGATATGAGGGAATAGTGAGGGATGTGAGGGAAAAATGTGGGATATGAGGGAATAATGAGGGATGTGAGGGAAAAAATGAGAGATGTGAGGGAAAAAATGAGAGATGTGAGGGAAAAAAATGAGAGATGTGAGGGAAAAAATGAGGCATCTGAGGGAATAATGAGGGATCTGAGGGAATAATGAGAGATATGAGGGAATAATGAGGGATGTGAGGGAAAAAATGTTGGATATGAGGGAATAATGAGGGATGTGAGGGAAAAAATGAGGGATATGAGAGAATAATGAGGATGTGAGGGGTCTGCCTAGGTCTGTGGGTGGGAGCGGGGATGAGGATCGTGGCTGCCCCAGCAAGGAGGGAACAGGCTCAAAGCTGCCTCGAGAAGAGGGGAGGGATTTGGGAAGCTGGGAGGGAATTTTGTGGCCCTGCAGCCTTCCCAGAATGGGGTTTGTGCCGGCTCCTGCAGCGTCGTTACAGCAAAAACATCGGGAAAATTGAGGTTCGTTATCCAAATCTGCTCCTTTCTGCACCTCGGGAGCCTTGCACTGGGGGCAGGCTGATTGTAGGGAAGGAAATCAGGGATCCTGAGGGATCCTGGCTCTTCCCAAGCTCTGCCAGTGTTTTCAGCTGTCCCACGCTCAGCTCTGGGATGGCGTGTCCTGCCAAGGTCTCCCTTCTTTCCCTTCCATCACAGCAACCACGTGGAAGAATCAGCAATCTGGGGCAAAATTCAACCAAAGCGTGAGGAAAAGCCCCATTATTCACCCAGAATATTTATTCATTATTCATTATTCACCCAGAGCTGTGGGAGGGATGATGGCCAGGACATGACAGAGCTCCAAATCCAGCCCCAGCCCTTCCATGGGGATGAATCCCTCCACAACACCTCCCACTCAAGGCAAATCCCTCCTCTAGGGGCTCCAGGAGGCTGAATCCTACCCCTGCTCCTCCTTTTCCCTCCCCTTTTCCCTTTTTTTTTGCCCCCTTTTTTTTTTTATTTTTAAAACTCTCTGGGAGCCTCCCATTAAGTGCTGCTCGGAGAAAGTAATCAAGCTATTTCTAGGCAGAGAACTAATTTAATGCATGGATGACTTTAGCTCAAAAGAAGAAATAAGGACACTCAGGCATCCTGAGGGAGCAGAATAATAGGGTAATTTGCACAAGATGAGGAGAAAGGGGGGAAAAAAACAGGGCCACTACTTCTTTGCATAATCTTCTTTCTAAATCTCCTCTCTCCTGGTTGCTGGTCAAAACCACCTTGAGTCTTGGGTTGAACATCCTGAGAGAGGGAAAGGCTGGAGAAATTCCAGCTGTGGAGTGCAGGAAGGTGGGAAAAACCAGGCAAAGGAGGAGATTTTGTGGCTTTCTTTTTGGGGAGGGGGTGGGGGGCAAAGAGGCTGAAAATTCTCCCAGGCAAAGAGGCAGCGAAATATTCAGCGCCTAAGAAGAACTCCACTCTTCCCAAACACCTGAAGGGAGGAAAAGCAAGGAAAAGGGAAGGTGGGAAAGGCGGGGAAACGCCGCTCAAAGCGTTTCCTTCTGGCGGCGAAACTCCAATATTTAGAGTCGCCTGGTTTCGTGGGATAAAAGAAATGTCAGCGTGGAAATCGCTCCAAGGGGCGAAATTGAAGCTTTCCCTTCCAGATGTGTGGAAACAGCGAGGTTTTCGCTTTGCCAAAGAGCTCGGAGACAGAATCCTCCCTTCCATGAGCGGGGTTTGATTGAAAGCAGCGCTTCCCTGCAGGAAGTTTTTCACCAGGAGAAAACCGCCTTTCCTGTCAATAAAGCTGCTCCTGCCGGGGATTCCCGAGCTGCCTGGAGATCCACGGGCGAGTGATGGGAATGACAAAATGGGCGTGGAGGAGGCACCACGGAAAATGTTTGGGATTTGTCATAATAGGACATGAAAGAAATGACATTCATGCACTGAGGTGTCCAAGGCAAAAAAAAGGAGCAGTTTATTTACAGACCTCGACATTTATAGAATTCCAACAGTGACCGTGGATTGGAGGATGAAAATTGTCCTCTCCAACTACACTGGTCAACCCAACAGTCCATCAATTCTCTCCTCCTCCATAAAGGAATGCAAAACAATCGTTGTTTACATGAAAAGTGTGTGAGAAACTCCAACACAAAAGTAAAATATCAGAAGGCTGAAAAAACCAGGGTGAAAAGGATTCTCTCCCCAACCCCCCAAAAAGGAGGGTGCAGGGACAGACTCCTTTCCTGCATCCCTGCCCTGCTCCAGCCACATCCCATGGGCAGGGAAAAGGAACAGAAACGGGTCAGGATGGGATTTGTGGGATCTTTGGCAGCAGTGGGGTGACTGGGGTGGGCAGCCTGGTGATGGATCCCTGATGAGACTGCCCACATAAAAACAGGTCCCTGCAGGGCACAGAGGCTTGGGGAGGAGGAGGTTTGATCCTGTCACCAGCCAGGAGAGGAAGAAAGGGCCTGTTCTCCTCCTCCATCCTCCTTTCCCCATCCCCACAGCCAGGGCCCAGGGAGGAGTTGCTCCTGGATTTCTCCTCTCCTGGCTTTGCTGGACCTCATGAGGACCCATTTTCTGGGCTTGTCCAGGTCCCTGTGGGAGGCATCCCACCTCTGAGGCTCTGCTCGGCCTGGTGCCACCTCCAAACTTGCTGAGGGTGCCCTCAATCCCAGTCTGTGACACTGCTGAGGACATCACTGGCCCCAGACCCTCCAGATCTCCACCTGGACTCTGAGCCATTGGCCACCATCCCCTGCATCCCCCACCTCATCCTGAGCTCTTCCTCGATGTGGGAAGCCCCCAAGGGTGCTGAGGAGAGGAACAGCATCCTTGGGTAGGCTTGGAAAGACGCCGTGGATGGAGAGTGGGAACACCAGGAAAGAGTTGTAGCATCTTATTAGTAAAGGGCAGCTGAGTCTCTAATTAAAATTTGCCTAATGACCTGGCTGCTTCGTCATTTTCACTATCAGCCTCGGTAATTGAACGTGACAGGTACTTAGGCAAAGATGAAATTAATTTCTCCTTTATAAAATATTAAAGGGGCCGAGCAGGATTTGGCTGTGCCCCGCTCGTGCTGTCCCAGCACGGGGTGGGCTTGGCTTTGTGGCCCCTGTGCCACCGTGAGGCTCCCCCTGGGCAAGGTGGGAGGAGGAGGAGGAAGGAGAAGCACAGAGCAGGGCTTTCTTACCCTTAATCCCAGCTGGAAAAGTGCCCAGATGATGGAAAAACGCTTCCACAGAGACAGAGGGCCTGCTCTGCCTTGGGCCCTGCAAAACCCACACAAACACCAGGGATCGAGGCTTGGTTTTCCTCAAGGAGGGAAAAATAGATCCACGGTTCTTCCCTAAAATCCTAAATTCCCCACCTTTTAATGGCAAATCTGATTCTCCAGCTGCAGCCCCATGTCCTGAGCAGCCACCCCGTCCCATCCCTGGAGCCACCCCTCTCATGTTCCACAAGCCCAACCCTTCAAACCCTCAGCAAATTCCCTTCCACTTCTCCAGGCCTCCCAAAAAAAAGGAAGATACCCAGAAACCCAGGAGTTTGGATATCCAAACCAGGAGTTTGGCACCCAGAGGCAGCTCCTGGGAGCTCCCTGGGAACAGGGATCCATCCCTGCTCCACCTGAGCAGCCCGAGGCTCTGAGGATCCAGAGTCTCCCAGCCCACAGGACAATGCCAAGCCCTTCTCTGTCCATCTCTCACCGAGCCTGGACAGGGACAGGGGCAGAAATCCCATCCTGTCCTTGGTGAGGTCCGAGGCTGCGGAGGTGGACGGAGCTCTGGGCTCCAGCAGCCCGTCCCTCACGGTTCATGGCACATTGATTCTCAATTCCAGCCCCGTAGGTTATTTAATTGGGCAGATATCCCTTCAATTTTCTCCTCCAGTGATGTTATTGATGGCTGAGGCCTCTCTGTTCCTTCAGAGGAGCCTGGCTGTAATTAGAACAACACTCAAACACTCAGTTTTTGATTCTGCTCCACGCCCAAATCCCCAGCAATCCATTAAGCCCATCTTGGAGGAATCCCAGGTTCAGCCCAGAGATCTCCTGCCCTGCCCCGAGGGCTGCAATGCTCCAACAGCACCACATCTGCCACTCCAGGAGGATTTACTGTGGGCTGCTTCCAACACCCTGACCAACAGGGTGTCAGGTTATATCTCTGACTCTGTCAGGGTTTTCTAGGATTGTTGTTTGCTTGATCCTTTTTTTGTACTATTACATTATTGCAGTACGACACAAAGGAATGACACTTGCATGCTGAGATGTCCAAGGCAAAAATAGGGGCAGTTTATTTACAGACCTCGACATTTATAGAATTCCAACAGTGACCATGGATTGGAGGATGGAAATTGTCCTCTCCAACCACACTGGTCAACCCAACAGTCCATCAATGCTCTCCTCCTCCAGAAAGGGACACAAAACAATCATTGCTTACATGGAAAGTGCATGAGAAACTCCACCACGAAAAATAAACATCAGAAGGCTTTAGAAGAACTTTAGAAAAACTTCAGAAGAACAGGGTGACACATCCCTGGCTCTGGAAGGAGACCAAACCCTTCCTCCAGGACCCAGACTCTCGGGGAACAGGAGAAACTTCTGCCCCTGGAGCAACTCTGCTTCCTCCAGAAGGACCCCAAAATCCCTCCAGAGGATTTCCCAGCCTGGAGGGCCTGTGACATGAGGGATTTCTCCTCCAGGCTGTTCCCAAGGGGTGATGTTTGGAGCTGTTTTATTTTGTAAAAGCTGGATTGGTTCTGGCCCCCCCTGCCCATGAGCTGGTTGTGCTTCAGGAAAAGGAGCTCTCCAGTGAGTTCCCATCCTCTCCTGGCACTGGGAATACCCAGGTGCTTCCCAAGGGTGCTCCTTCCCCCGTTTCCCCCCTCCTTTCACCTCTCCAACACCCAGAGCCCTACAGGGCAGGAAACACTTCATTTCAGGCTTTATCCCTTTCCTTTCCTCCCCCCACTTTAATTCTTGATGGATGTAATTCCAACCTTTATGCTGTGCGAAAATGAATATTTTTACCGGAGTATAAAAGCTGAAATTACACGAATTAATTACACCTAAATATTCTGCTGAAGGTTTGACTGCCGGGGTGGAGGAGCTGGAGGTGGAAAGGGAATGTTTTGGCTGTGCTGGGACGATCCCAGCAAACACAACCACAAAGTGCAGCCCCCCCCCGCCCCTTCTTTTCCTCCTTTTTTTCCCACATTTCCATGCAGAGGGCTGGGAAAAAAAAAAAGAAAAAGAAAAAAAGAAAAAAGAAAAAAAGAGAAAAAAAGAAAAAAAAAAGAAAAAAGAAAAAAAAAAAGAAAAAAAAAGAAAAAAAGAAAAAGCAGGTGTGAGCTTTCTGGGGCCACCCCACAAGCCCTGCACACCCGTCCCCTCCACGACACGATGTCCCCAAGGCCACGCTCCACGGGGAACGCTCCGATGGTCGCTGCTAATTACGCGCCGCTCGTTAATTACCCGCAGGTCACAGCAGCTTTTCCTCCCCTCTGAAAAGCCGCGCCGGTAATTGCGAGTTCCCCATGAACCCCGGGAGCTCCCTGCCCGTCGTTCCTTGCAGGAGTTTGGGGTCTCCTGTTAAATGAGAGAGCACCTGAGCTGGCAGTGCCACCCCCGAGGGATTCCCTTCGCTCCCGGGGTTTTGGGGAAGGAGTGAGGAGGTTTTGGGGTGATGCCCAGGATGATTTGGTGGGATGTCCCGGTGGGAACACATCCCAGGAAATTCCTGAGCACGGGGAGGGGGCAGAAGAAGCCAGGGGAGGCTGGTGACACATCTACTGCACCTCAGCTCCTCCTTTAGCACCTGACCCGCCTGGACAAGGTCTCACCCTCCCCCTGGGCCAGGAGCCCAGGATGGGGCTGGAGAGCCCGGGAAGGTGTGACTGGAGGAGGAGGAGGAGGATGGAGAGCCCAGGACAGCCCAGGACTCCAGGCAGAGGTGTTTTTCCAGGGAGCACAGCGTGAGAAGCTCCTGCACCATCTGCTCCCGAGCACCCAGAGAACCAGCGCTGCTCCCTTCCCTCCGTGCTAAAAATACCACTTAAAAAAAAAATTAGAAAAAAATAAAAAGGGAAAAGAATGAAGACAGGGAAATGAGAGGAGGATAAACAAAGACTCCATGGAGACCACGGGTTTCGGCTGCTCCAGCTGCACCAGGTCCCTTCCCCCATTTCTCTGTCTCACATTTTAGGGCAGGAAGATGCTGTTGCTGGGTTTCTGTAGCTCTGGGAGAGGCACTCACGCACTCACACACTCATACAACTCACACACACTCACACACACACTCACACACACTCACAGACACACACTCACACACACACACACACTCACACTCACACAGTCACTCACACACTCACACACGCCCCAAGTCACCTGGGTGACTGCCACACCAAGGCTGGGCTGTGCCACTGCTCCCTCTCCTTGGTGACAAAGTGAGGGGCAGGAGGTGGCAGAGAGAGGGGCAGGGGACTCAGGGGTTGTTTTACAGGCAGAGACCCCCAAGGTGGAGCCTCAGCTTCACCCATGGCCGCCTCCATCTCCCTGCCAGGACCTGCCTTCCCTGGGGTCCTCACCCTCAGTCTGTGATCTTCCAGCAGCAGGGCCCCAAACCTGGGGGATTTTCACTCAGCTGTGACCAGCAGGCCCTACAAACTCTTTTGGGACATCACTGGTGGCCCTGGGGCTGGGCAGAGGTGAGGATTTGAGCACTCAGGTCCTTGCCATGAACCCAGCCTGGGGCAAGGTGTGTGTCCCCTCTGGGCCTTCGTGTCCCTCCCCATCCAGCTGATCCCAGTGGATTTGCATCCTGAACCCTCCAAGCCTTTCTCGGGGCCACCTCCTCTCCCCAGCCCACCAGGCTGAGAAAAAATCCCATTTGCAGCTCTAAGTGATGGAAATCCTTCTTCCTTGGGCAGGGAGAGAGAGCAAAGAGAAAGAAAGATGAAAAAAGGGCTCTTTCAGTGAGAAATTAAATTGGACTTCAAATTTACAGGGTCTTCATTTTGTTCTGGTGCTAATGAATTAAGCCCTTGCTGACAGTTATATTGCTGCAGAAATAAGTGCTGGTTAAAAGCACTTTTGGAAACTCTGACTTTCATTTTAAAGCTGCCACAATTTACATTTCACCCGCTCATTCATTCATTTATTGATGCTGCTCAGGTAGGAGGCTCACACCAGGATTCCCCCAGATGTGGTTTTTAACCCCGTGGAGCTGCAGGGGGCATTTCCCTGGGAGAGTTTTCCAGAGCTCTCTCCAGGAGCTCTGGCTTGGACCAAACCTCCCTCATTCCCAGAGGCACCTGGAGATGTAAAAGGGGCTCAGTGTTGACCCCTTCCAACAGCGAGACAAAGCCTCACCCACCCAGATCCCTGCCTGATCCCAAAATTGGCTTTTCCCTTTGCACAGCACTGGGAAAAGCCCAGTGAACCTGTGCCAATGTTTTGGCTCCCCTCTCCCTGAGGATCTCTGTCCTGGGGTGACTTTTTGATGCTCGTTATCCCCAATTATCTGTTCTGTGTTTTAAGTTCTGTATATTAAGTTCCACGCCTTTCAGACTGGTTCTGAGAGGGAAAGGGGGGAAAGAAGAAAATTTCCCCCCAATTTGCCCTGAACCTGGACTATCTCCTTGGTGCTCACGGAGCACTTTGGGCAGGCAGGAACTTCCAACAACTGGAATTCCCAGGCAGCCAAAAACGCCCTCACAGCCTCTCCATGCTGGGGGCTGCTGGAGCTCCGGGGATAGCAAATCCCCCAGCTCTTCCTCAGAGTGTTCCTGCTCCAAGGAGTGGCTCCTGCTTGGATTTTGGCCCAAATCCCATTTCTGTGTGGCTTTGTGAGGTTCCTGCTCCCCCATGAGAGCCCCTGGAGCCACCTGAGCTCCTGCCAGCAATGGGATCCTGAATATTCCCATCATTTATCCGGCAGCTCTCGTTGCTTCCCTTCTCCAAAGGCTGGTTCAATAAATTACCACTTTATGAATCCAGAAGTGCTCTGCACAGCCCTGAACAAAAGAGAAGAAAAAAAACCACAAAACCCCAAACCCTAGAGCCTGGACCAGCTGTACCAGCAGTGCTGTTGATGCTGGAAAGAAAGGCATTCCTAAAGGAATATCCCACATGGATACAGAGCCTCCAGCAGCCAGAGGACAGCAACACCCTCAGTGCCACTGCAGGGCCCAGAGGGGCCAGGGGATGGAGCCCCTCATTAGCCAAAATCCTGCACAGAGACCTCCTTCAAGGGCTGAGCCCCGCCCAGAGCACAGGAGGTGGAGGAAAGGGTGTTAAAAAGGAGTAAATAAGGAGAAAAATCCTATTTTTTAGCATTGCTCCAGCCAAACCGCCGCGGCTTTGCCCATTCCTGTGGCTGGATTTCCTTCAGCAGGGCTGTTCTTGTTCATGGGGCTGCAAGGACAGACCCCACACAGCCCTGGCAGGTCCCTTAAATCCCATCTGGGAGCTGCAAGTGGCAGGGAGGAGGAGAAGCAGAAGGGGCAGAAGGGGCTGAGTCGGGGGTGAGCAGCACTGAGGTGGGCGGGGCAGGGCGGTCCTAAAGGTGCTAAAAGGAGATTTTGGCCGCAGCTGAGATGTTCCCTCTTTTAACCCCGTCCTACCTCTGCCTGCAGCCTCCATTTCCCCCAAAAAGCTGCTGCTGGGCTCCGAGCCAGGCCCAGATCCAGCACCTGGCTCCAAGGATGGGGCTGGGGAGTGCTGCCCTCCCTCCCTGCCAGGATGGAGAGGAGAGGAGAGGAGAGGAGAGGAGAGGAGAGGAGAGGAGAGGAGAGGAGAGGAGAGGAGAGGAGAGGAGAGGAGAGGAGAGGAGAGGAGAGGAGAGGAGGGCGAGCTGCCAGGCAGAGAGAAACCCCCCCCCCGAGCTGCCTGCAGAGCCTTTCCACTCCGGTGGGCAGCAAACAGGGGGAAGAAGAACCAATAAAAAAGTACCTAAAAAAATATATAAAAAGAGAGAGAAATCAATAAGCACCACCCAGCTTGGCTCCATCTGCCATTGATTTATGGCCCTGCTGAAAAGCCTGGTTGTCCACAATTATTGGGCAGTCAGCTCCTATTTGCCATGATTCCCTCGCCCCTCCTTTTCACCTGGCACGCTGTCACATCCCAGCCTGGCTCTGGGGGCTCAGTCTGGGCTGGAATCGTGGGTAGTGGGATAGTGGGATGCTTGTCAGGCTCAGCTCTGATCCTCAGAGGGGCTGGCATGGCAGCTGGAGGGAGGACGTGGGTGGCTTGGCCACGGAGCAGCAAAGGGGGGAAAGAGCAGCCAGGTGGAGTGCAAGGAAAGCCAACCAGAAAATTAAATTTTGCCCTGAGCTGCTGGAAATTCGGCTTTATCTCCAAAGGGCCCGAAAGCTGGGCACAAGGAGATTTCCTTCCTGGTCTTCTTGACAACCTTCCCAGCTTGATTTTGCACTTTTGGCCGTCTCTCTCAGGTTTCAGTGACCCGGGAGGTCAGACTGACCCAGGCAGCCAATGGTGAGGGAGAGCCCGCTGGACGCCTTCCCCCAGATATGCATCCCATTATCCCAGCGCTTCCTCGGGCCGGGAGGGGGAGGAAAATCAATGCCAGGAGATCAGCAAGTGCCCTCTGAGCCGGCAGGGTGGAGCCTCCTCCACCCGCAGAGCCCAGCCCGGCACCTCCGTGGGGTTAATGAGCTCTGGCAAATAAATGCCAGGATCTCCTGCCCCTGTGAGAAACTGCCCTGCGAGCTGAGGGATGAATATTCCCTCCCTCCCCGAGGGCAGGCTCAGCCCTGGCACCACCAGGCAGGGATGGATGGGGAGGTGGGATCCAGGGGAAGGTGCCCCAGGGCAGGGGCTGGAGCAAGATGAGCTTAAGGTCCCTTCCAACCCAAACCCTTCTGTCTGGGGTGGCTCAGCTCAGCACAAGGTCTCAGAACGGGCCCTGCTGGCTGCTCAGCCAGGACCCTTCCCTTCCCTTCCCTTCCCTTCCCTTCCCTTCCCTTCCCTTCCCTTCCCTTCCCTTCCCTTCCCTTCCCTTCCCTTCCCTTCCCTTCCCTTCCCTTCCCTTCCCTTCCCTTCCCTTCCCTTCCCTTCCCTTCCCTTCCCTTCCCTTCCCTTCCCTTCCCTTCCCTTCCCTTCCCTTCCCTTCCCTTCCCTTCCCTTCCCCACTCCCCACTCCCCACTCCCCACTCCCCATTCCCCATTCCCCCTTCCATTTTTGTGAAACAGGACTATCTCTCACCTTCTAGGTGACCTTTGAAATCCATTATTTCTGTTTTTCCAAAGCACTTTTAGTGTTCTTTAATCAACAGATGTAAAAGCAAATCACAAGCCATGAGGTGTTAACAATTTTAAAGACACAAAGATGGACGAGAGCCACATCTGGGTCTTCCCCAAAACACCCACTGGGCGACCCAAAGCAGTGAGAGGAAGGAAAAAGTGGTTGGGACACCCCAGGCTGGGTAAATCCTCCTCACAGGAATCACTGGCATGGGGACACCAAGCTGCCACCTCTCTGTGCAGCAGAGCTCCCCTTGGGCAGGCAAATTCTCCAGTCATTGTCAAAACCAATTCAGTGGCTGGGGTCTGGAAAAAGCCTTGGAGGGCTGGCAAGCTGGGTTTCACCTGAACCCAGGAGGCAATGATTATTTAGAGTATTTTGGTGAGAAATGGAGATATTGATGGCAGGGCTGGTTGCAGAACTGAGCCCTGAATGGAGTGTTTTGACCTAAATCCACACGTGATTAGAGGAAGGAACAAAAGAGAGTAAAGCTGCAGCTCTGGATCTTGATTTCAAGCAGAGTGGACGCCGAGAAACAAAAGGAATTTTCAGTGAGTTCAGCTGGAGAGAGGTGAAGGACACGAATGTGCAGGATACCCGAATGGCATCGAGTGAAAGGGTGTTGGAGCTGCAAGAAATCCCAAGCAGGGGGAAGAGAAACTAAAAATAAAAGCTCCCAGAGAAGAGGCTGTGAGCTAAGGGGCTGAGCAGGCACCTGAAGGGAGGTGTTGGGAAGGAGCAGGGACCTGCAGAGCCTGGGGGAGAGGAGCCCTGGGGTGGGAGGTGACAGAGGCCACCAAGTTTGGAGCAAATTGCATCAAGTCAGGGCTGAACCTCGCAGAAAAGGGCCTGGAGCAAGAAGCTGCTTTACAGAGCTCAAAGAGAGCCTCAGAAGCACCGTGGCTCACAGAACCAGGGGTGTGAGGTGAGGAGAGCAGGGAAAACACGGAAGGATCATTTGGGGCACACCCCAGCGCTGTCTCCTCAGGGATTTCAACCAGGGTGAGGCAGGGAAACGGGAGAGAGGAGCCAGCGCCTCCCTGGAGCGGTGAGGAACGGGCAGGAGGGAGAGCATTTCTGCCTGCAATCATTTTTATTACATCAAGATAAAGTATTATTGGTTTGGAGCACAGCACAGGCGGGGGCTGTGTTTAAACACCAGACACAAGCCCATTAATCTGATCTCGTAGAGGAGGAGGCCTGGCTGCAGATCCCAACACGGGGCTAATTGGAAGTGAGCAAACAACATTACAAGGGCTTAGCAAGGGGAGATCACACGGCCAGGATAAGTGGATTTGCCTCATCCCCTTTTGTCTGCGGGATCAGCTCTTCCCATCCACCTGGAGAGGAGCTGGAGGGCTGGCACAGAGGGGCACGGAGGCACTGACAGCGAGGAAAGGTGGGAAACTTCCAGAGCGAGATCCCCTCAGGACAGATCTACAGATGGGAACCACCCCAGGGCAGCACCAGGGAGCCACTGACCCCATGTCAGGATCCTCCTTTTATGGGAGCATTAAAATAAAATCACCTGGATCTTCCTCAGGCTGGAGACCAAGCCCGTTTGGGACTT
Organism: Phylloscopus whistleri; assembly: GCA_017589585.1. Classification (NCBI taxonomy): domain Eukaryota; kingdom Metazoa; phylum Chordata; class Aves; order Passeriformes; family Phylloscopidae; genus Phylloscopus; species Phylloscopus whistleri. The sequence continues at coordinate 118,221 of JADMLD010000842.1, forward strand.
TGGATCAGGTGGTGCCATGGGAATGCCATGGGAGGAGAGGAGCCAGGGATGTTCCCTGGCAGTGCAAACACCCTCTGGCTGCCAGGGGCACCCTGAAGGGGTCTGTGCTTGCCAGAACCCT
>JADMLD010000570.1:0-19677 GCA_017589585.1 Phylloscopus whistleri
CTGGGAGGCTCAGACCCCGCCCAGAACCCCCCCAGGAATTCCCTGCTGGGTTTTCCCCCAAATCCCAGCCCCGAAATTCCCATTGGAATCGGCCATTGCGGGGTTTACAACGGGGAGTAACCCCGGAGTAACCCCGGGGGAGAGCCCAGTTTAACTCTGGTGTAGATCCCAGTTTAACCCTGGTTTAACCCCAGTTTAACTCTGGTGTAGATCCCAGTTTAACACTGATTTAACCCCAGTTCCAGCCCAGTTTAACCCCAGTTTAACCCCGGTGTAGATCCCAGTTGAATCCCAGTTTAACCCCAGTTTAACCCTGGTGTAGATTCCAGTTGAATCCCAGTTTAACCCTGGAGCGAATCCCAGTTTAACCCCAGTTTAACCCCCAAGTAAATCCCAGTTTAACCCCAGTGTGGACCCCAGTTTAACCTCAGTTTAACCCCGGTGTAACCCTGGTGTAGATTCCAGTTGAATCCCAGTTTAACCCCAGTTTAACCCCAGTTCCAGCCCAGTTTAACCCCAGTTTAACCCCCATTTAATCCTGGTGTAAACCCAGTGTGGATCCCAGTTTAATCCCAGAGTAAATCCCAGTTTAACCCCAGTGTGGATCCCAGTTTAACCCCAGTTTAACACTGATTTAACCCCGGTTTAACCCCACTTCCAGCCCAGTTTAACCCCAGTTTAACCCCGGTTCCAGCCCGGTTTAACCCCGGTTCCAGCCCGGTTCCAGCCCAGTTTAACCCCGGTGTAGCCCCGCACCTCGCGGTTGTACTGCCGGTAGTAGTCGCGATATCTGTTGTAGTCGTAGTCGCGCCCGTAGAACCGATCGTCGTAGCCCCGGTAGCGCTCGTAGAAGTTCCGGTAGCCCTGGGGGGGCAGGGGAGCGGTCACGACCAGTACAGACCAGTAAAAACCAGTACAAATTGGTACAGACCAGTACAAACCAGTAAAAACCAGTACAGACCAGTACAGAGCAGTACAGACCGGTACAAACGAGTACAGACCAGTAAAAACCAGTACAAATTGGTACAGACCAGTACAAACCAGTAAAAACCAGTACAGACCAGTACAAACCAGTACAGACCAGTACAGACCAGTAAAAACCAGTACAGACTGGTACAGACCAGTACAGACCGGTATAAACCAGCACAGACCAGTACAGACCAGTACAAACCAGTACAGACAGAGAAAAACCAGGAAAACACCGTCCAAACCATCAAAAACCAGTAAAAACCAGTTTAAACTGGTCAATACCAGCAGCAACCCGTTTGAACCGGCTCAGTTAAAACCGGTTTAGACCAGTTGAAAACCAGTTCTAAACCAGTTCAAACGAGCTCAGAAATGCCCCAGAATTAGCCAGGAAAAGGTCAGGAGTGGGAAATGCCCCAGAAATGCCCAAAAATGCCCCCAAAATGCCCCAAATCCCCCAAAATTGCCCAGATCCCCCCAGAATTGCCCCAGACCCCCCCGAACTGCCCAGAATTGCCCAAATCCCCCCAAAATTGCCCAGACCCCCCAGAACTGCCCCAGATCCCCCCAGAAATGCCCCAGAATTGCCCAAAATTGCCCAGATTTCCCCAGAATTACCCCAGATCCCCCCAGAGCTGCCCCAGATCCCCCCCGAGCTGCCCCCCGTGCTCACCCCGCGGTTGCCCGGCTGCCCCCAGTACTGCGGCTGCTGCTGCCCCCCGTAGACGCGGCTGTCGTAGCCCCGGCGCTGCCCCCCGACTGCGGGAAGGGAACGGGAACGGGAACGGCTCAGGAACGGCGACAAACGGGAACGGAAACACGGCCCAAACCCGGCCCAAATCCCACCCAAAACTCCACCCAAATCCCATCTAAAACCATCCCAAATCCCACCCAAAACATCGCATAAATCCCTCCCAAATCCTATCCAAAACCATCCCAAATCTCACCCAAAACCCCGCCCAAACCCGGCCCAAATCCCAGCCAGAATCCCATCCCAAGTCCCACCCAAAACCTGGCCCAAACCCATCCCAAATCCCACCCAAACCCGGCCCAAATCCCACCCAAAACCTGGCCCAAACCCATCCCAAATCCCACCCAGAATCCCATCCCAAATCCCACCCAAAACCCGGCCCAAATCCCCGCCCAAAACATTGCATAAATCCCTCCCAAATCCCTACCCAAATCCCATCCAAAACCCGGCCCAAACCCAGCCCAAATCCCAGCCAGAACTCCGCCCAAATCCCACCCAAAACCTGGCCCAAACCCAGCCCAAATCCCACAAAAAACATTGCCTAAATCCCTCCCAAATCCGTCTAAAACCCTCCCCAAATCCCACCCAAACCCTGCCTAAATCCCTCCCAAATCCCGCCCAAAACTCCGCCCAAATCCACCCAAAACTTGCCCCAAACCCTGCCCAAATCCCGTCTCTTACCCTGTCCAAAACCCCATCCCAAACCCATCCCAAATCCCATCCCTTTACCCCATAAACTCCACCCCGTCTCTCCCCCCTGACCGTAGCCCTGGCCGCGGTTGCAGTCCCCAGATCCCAGTTTATCCCGTTTTTCCCCATTCCAAGGCAGTTTTATCCCATTTTCCCCCCAGTTTATCCCATTTTCCCCCCAGTTTATCCCATTTTCCCCCCCTGACCGTAGCCCTGGCCACGGCTGCGGTTCTGCCGGTTGAGTTTGTTCCCAGTTTACCCCATTTCCCCCATTCCAAGGCAGTTTTATCCCATTTTCCCCCAGTTTATCCCATTTTCCCCCCGTTTTTCCCATTCCAAGGCAGTTTTATCCCATTTTCCCCCCATTTTCCCCATGATCTCCCCCCTGACCGTAGCCCTGGCCGCGGCTGCGGTTCTGCCGGTTGCGTTTGTTCCCAGTTTACCCCAGTTTATCCCATTTTCCCCCATTTTCCCCCCAGTTTATCCCATTTTATCCCATTTTTCCCCAGTCCAGGGCAGTTTTCCCCCATTTCCCCCCCTGACCGTAGCCCTGGCCGCGGTTGCAGTTCCCAGATCCCATTTTATCCCCATTTTATCCCATTTTTTCCCCATTTCAAGGCAATTTTATCCCATTTTATCCCCATTTTTTCCCATTTTCCCCCATTCCAAGGCAGTTTTACCCCATTTTTTCCCATTTTCCCCCCATTTTATCCCCATTTTCCCCATGTTCCCCCCCGACCGTAGCCCTGGCCGCGGCTGCGGTTCTGCCGGTTGCGTTTGTTCCCAGTTTACCCCATTTCCCCCCATTCCAAGGCAGTTTTATCCCATTTTCCCCCCAGTTTATCCCATTTCTGCCCCCTGACCGTAGCCCTGGCCGCGGTTGCTGTTCCCAGTTTATCCCAGTTTATCCCATTTTCCCCCCCCGACCGTAGCCCTGGCCGCGGCTGCGGTTCTGCCGGTTGCGTTTGTTCCCAGTTTACCCCAGTTTACCCCAGTTTATCCCATTTTCCCCCCAGTTTATCCCATTTCTGGCCCCTGACCGTAGCCCTGGCCGCGGTTGCAGTTCCCAGATCCCATTTTATCCCATTTTCCCCCCAGTTTATCCCAGTTTATCCATTTTCCCCCCAGTTTATCCCATTTTCCCCCCAGTTTATCCCATTTCTGCCCCCTGACCGTAGCCCTGGCCGCGGTTGCAGTTCCCAGATCCCATTTTATCCCATTTTCCCCCCAGTTTATCCCAGTTTATCCCATTTTCTCCCCAGTTTATCCCATTTCCCCCCCTGACCGTAGCCCTGGCCGCGGTTGCTGTTCCAGTTTACCCCAGTTTATCCCATTTTCCCCCCAGTTTATCCCATTTCCCCCCCTGACCGTAGCCCTGGCCGCGGTTGCGGTTCTGCCGGTTGCGCTTGTTGCGGTTGTTGCGGCGGTTGCCGCGTTTCTCCGAGGGCGGCAGCAGCTTCCGCGCCTCCTCCTTCCAGCGCAGCACCAGCGGCGCCGCCTCGTCCCGGCCCAGCTCCCCGAACAGCACCTCGTCCACGTACTCGCTCTTCTCCGGGATCGAGTAGTTGGCTGGGAAAAAAAAGGGGAGGGAAAGGGGGAAAATCGGTGTGAAAATGGGGAAAATTGGTGGAAAAATCGGGGAGAAATCGGGGAGAAATCAGTGTCAAAATCGGGGAGAAATCGGGGAAAAATCGGGGAAAAATTGGGGAAAAATGGGAAAAATTGGCACCGAAATCGGGGAAAAATCAGCATCAAAATCAGGGAAAAATTGGTGTCAAAATCGGGGAGAAATCGGCACTGAAATCGGGGAAAAATCAGGGATTTACCCCGGGAAAATCGGACAAAAAATGGGGGAAAGTCGTCGAAGTCACGGAATTTTTTTCCCGTTTTTCCCGTTTTTTCCCTTGTTTTCCATGGAATTTTTTCTTCTTTTTTTCCATGGAATTTTTTCCCATTTTTCCCCATTTTTTTCCCCATTTCTTTTACATTTTCCCCTCATTCTCCGTGGATTTTTTCCCCGTTTTTTTCCTGGTTTTTTTCCCGTTTTTTTCCTGTTTTTTCCCTTGTTTCCCATGGAATTTTTTCCCCTTTTTTCCACGGATTTTTTTCCCATTTTCCCCGTTTTTTTCCCTTTTCCCCCCTTGTCTTCCATGGAATATTTTCCCCTTTTTTCCCCCATTTTTTCCCTTGTTTTCCATGGAATTTTTTTCCCCTTTTTTTTCCATTTTCTCCCTCATTCTCTACGGAATTTTTTCCCATGTTTTTCCCGGTTTTCTTTCCTTTTTTTTCCCTCGTTTTCCATAGAATTTCTTCCCCTTTTTTTCCCTCGTTTCCCACGGATTTTTTTCCCCTTTTTTCCCTTGTTTTCCATGGAATTTTTCCCATTTCCCCCTTTCTCCCACCTTTCATCTCCAGCATGACGGACTCGGGCACGTCGTCGCCCTCGGCTGGGAAACACCCGGCTTTTTTCCCTTTTTTCCCTTTTTTTTCCCCGTTTTCCACGGATTTTTTCCCCCTTTTTTCCATGGAATTTTTTCCCATTTTTTTCCCATTTTTTCCCTTGTTTTCCATGGAATTTTTTCCCCCTTTTCCTATGGAATTTTTTCCCTCTTTTTTCCTTTTTATCCACGGAATTTTTTCCCGTTTTTTCCCCATTTTTTTCCCATGTTTTCCCTTGTTTTCCATGGAATTTTTTCCTGGTTTTTTTCCCTTTTTTTTCCCATTTGCCATGGAATTTTTTCCCCATTTTCCCCGTTTTTTCCCCTTTTTCCCCACAGAATTTTTCCCATTTTTCCCCCCTTTCTTTCCCCACCTTTCATCTCCAGCATGACGGACTCGGGCACATCGTCGCCCTCGGCTGGGAAACACCCGGTTTTTTTCCCCTTTTTTCCATGGAATTTTTTCCTGATTTTCCCCGTTTTTTCCCCTTTTTCCCCACAGAATTTTTCCCATTTTTCCCCCCTTTCTCTCCCCACCTTTCATCTCCAGCATGACGGACTCGGGCACGTCGTCGCCCTCGCTCTGGCGCCGCAGCTCCAGGCGCTGCTCCCAGTCGGGCTGGGTCGGCACCATCACCACCACCTTGCGGGAGAAGCCCTTGAAGGCCGAGAGCTTCCGGCGCTGCCCCGAGTTGTACACGTTGCACTGGGGGGGAAAGATGGGATGTTGAGGAAAAAATGGGATTTTGGGAAAAAAAATGGGGTTTGGGGAACATTTGGGGGAAAAAAATGGGATTTGGGGGGAAATAATGGGGATTTGGGAGAGAAAAAACGGGAAAAAAATGAGGATTTGGGAGGGAAAATGGGGGTTTGGGGGAAAAAAATGGGAATTTCAGGGGGGAAAATGGGGATTTGGGAGAGAAAATGGGAGTTTAGGGGAAAAAAAGGGATTTTGAGAAAATTTGGGGGAAAAAAAAGGGATTTGGGAGAGAAAAAATGGGAAAAAATGAGGATTTGGGAGGGAAAATGGGGATTTGGGGGAAAAAAATGGGGTTTGGGGGAAAATTTGGGGGAAAAAAATGGGGGTTTGGGGAACATTTGGGGGAAAAAAATGGGGATTTGGGGAAAATTTGGGGGAAAAAAATGGGATTTGGGGAAAAAAAATGAAGGTTTGGGGGAAAAAAATGGGATTTTGGGAAAATTTGGGGGAAAAAATGGGATTTGGGGAAAATCTGGGGGAAAAAAAATGGGAGTTTGGGACAAGAAAATGGGATTTGGGGGGAAAAATGGGATTTGGGGAAAAAAATGGGGCTTGGGGAAAATTTGGGAAAAATAAATGGGGATTTGGGGGAAAAATTGGGATTTGGGGAAAATTTGGGGAAAATAAATGGGATTTGGGGGAAAAAAATGGGAGTTTGGGACAAAAAAAAGGGATTTGGGGAACATTTTGGGAGAAAAAATGGGGGTTTGGGAACATTTGGGGGAAAAAAATGGGATTTGGGGAAAATTTGGGGAAAATAAATGGGGCTTTGGGGGAAAAAAATGGGGATCTGGGGAAAAAAATCCTGGGGATTTGGGGTCAGGAATGGGGGTTTGGGGCTGTGGAATGGGGAATTTTGGGGTGGGGTTCTGCAGGATTTTTCCAGGGATTTTTGGGGGGTTTTCCAGGGATTTTTTGGAGAGGTTTTCCAGGAATTTCTGGGCTGTTTTCCCTGGATTTGGGCTCCCAGGGTACCTGGTCAAGGATGGAATGCGGATTTCCAGGGGGCAGTTTTTGGGATATTTTTGGGGTGATTTCCCTGGATCTCTGGGATGTTTTTGGGATGTTTTTGGGGTGTTTTGGGGGTCATTTCCCCAGATCTCTGGGATGTTTTGGGGGTATTTTCCCTGGATCTCTGGGATATTTTTGGGGTGTTTTTGGGGTGTTTTTGGGATATTTTTGGGATGTTTTTGGGGTGTTTTTGGGGTGTTTTTGGGGGGTTTCAGGCACCTGGTCGAGGATGAAGTTGCGGCGGGCGCGGGGGGCGATCTGCACCAGCTTGCTAAGGCACTGCGCCGCCTGCTGAGTCAGCAGCTCCCGGCTCTTGGCGTCCAACTCCTCCGGCTCCGGCCCCCGCGTCTGCAATTGGGGAATTTTGGGGAATTTTGGGGAATTTTAGGGAATTTTGGGGAATTGGGGCAGCTCTGGGCTGGGGCAGCCTGGATCTGGCTGGGCCACAAATCCCAGAAATCCCAGCCCAGCGTTCCCAGTGTCCCATCCCGTTATCCCATCCTGGTAATCCGGTTATTTCCAGTTCATCCCAGAAATCCCAGTTCATCCCAGAAATCCCAGTTCATCCCAGAAATCCCAGTCCACCCCCCCCATTCCCAGTCCATTCCCAGTCCAGCCCCCTCATTCCCAGTCCATCCCCTCATTCCCAGTCCATTCCCAGTCCAGCCCCCTCATTCCCAGTCCATCCCCTCATTCCCAGTCCATTCCCAGTCCATCCCCCTCATTCCCAGTCCATTCCCAGTCTATCCCCTCATTCCCAGTCCATTCCCAGTCCAGCCCCTCATTCCCAGTCCATCCCCTCATTCCCAGTCCATTCCCAGTCCATCCCCTCATTCCCAGTCCATTCCCAGTCCATCCCCTCATTCCCAGTCCATTCCCAGTCCATCCCCTCATTCCCAGTCCATTCCCAGTCCATCCCCCTCATTCCCAGTCCATTCCCAGTCCATCCCCTCATTCCCAGTCCATTCCCAGTCCAGCCCCCTCATTCCCAGTCCATTCCCAGTCCATCCCCCCATTCCCAGTCTATTCCCAGTCCATCCCCTCATTCCCAGTCCATTCCCAGTCCATCCCCCTCATTCCCAGTCCCACCCAGAATTCCCATTTTCCCTCCATCACCCTGAGCTGGTGCAGGACACAGATCCCACCCCCTGATCCCATCCATCCCAACACTCCCATCATTCCTGTGATCCCATCATTCCCAGAATCCCACCAATCCCACCCATCCCAGTCCCCCCGAGGCGCTGACCCTGAGCTGGTGCAGGACGCGCTCGGTGCCCAGGATGTTGTAGCGCTTGTCCCGGTTCTCCTGGGAATGTTTCTGTGCCCACTGCGTCTTCCCGGAGCCCGGCAGCCCCACCATCAGCAGCACCTGCGGGGAGGGAGGGGGGGATTCCTGCCTGGGGCGTTCCCGGGGAGCCGGGGGGGTGGGAATGGGATTCCTGGGGGGTTTGGGAATGGGATTCCTGGGGGAGCTGGGGGATTTGGGAATGGGATTCCTGGGGGGTTTGGGAATGGGATTCCCGGGGGGTTTGGGAATGGGATTCCTGGGGGGTTTGGGAATGGGATTCCTGGGGGAGCTGGGAATGGGATTCCTGGGGGGTTTGGGGGATCTGGGAATGGGATTGCCCGGGGATCTGGCACTGGGATTCCCAGGGGATCCAGGGGAATGGGGAACAGAATTTCCAGGCAGTCGCTGCTTGTTGATCCAGAGGGACCAACATGGGGATTCCCATTGGATCAAACCCCAGCATTCCCAGTGGATCCAGAGGATCAAACACCAAGAATTCCCAATGGATCAAACAGCAGGATTCCCAATAGATCATACACCAGGATTCCCAATGAATCCAGAGGATCAAACATCAGTATTCCCAGTAGATCCAGAGGGATGAACACCAGAATTCCCAGTGGATCCAAAGGATCAAACATCAGTATTCCCAGTAGATCCAGAGGGATGAACACCAGAATTCCCAGTGGATCCAGAGGATCAAACACCAAAAATTCCCAGTAGATCCAGAGGGATGAACACCAGGAATTCCCAGTGCATCCAGAGCATGAAAACCAAGATTCCCAATGGATCCAGAGGGATGAACACCAGGATTCCCAATGGATCCAGAGGATCAAACCCCAGCATTCCCAGTGGATCCAGAGGGATTAACCCAAACATTCCCAATGGATCCAGAGGGATGAACACCAAGAATTCCAAGTACACCCAGAGGATCAAACCCCAGCATTCCCAGTGCATCCAGGGGATCAAACACCAAAAATTCCCAGTGGATCCAGAGGAATGAATACCAGAATTCCCAATGGATCCAGAGGATTAAACACCAAATATTCCCAGCGCATCCAGAGGGATGAACATCAGCACTCCCAGTGGATCCAGAGGGATCAACACCAGCACTCCCAGCAGATCCAGAAGGATGAACATCAGGATTCCCAGTGGATCCAGAGAGATGAACCCCAGGATTCCCAATGGATCAAACATCAGGATTCCCAATGGATCGAACCCCAGCATTCCCAGTGGATCCACAGGGATGAACCCCAGCACTCCCAGTGGGTCCACAGGATCAAACACCAAAAATTCCCAGTGCATCCAGAGGGATGAACACCAGGATTCCCACTGGATCAAACCCCAGCACTCCCAGCGCATCCAGAGGATCAAACCCCAGCATTCCCAACGGATCCAGACGGATGAACCCGAACATTCCCAGTGGATCCAGAGGATCAAACACCAAAAATTCCCAGTGGACCCAAAGGCTCAAACCCCAGCATTCCCAGTGGATCCAGAGTGATGAATACCAGCATTCCTAGTTAATCCAGAGGATTAAACACCAAGAACTCCCAGTGGATCCAGAGGATCAAACACCAAAAATTCCATGTGCATCCAGAGAGATGAACACTGGGATTCCCAGTGGATCAAACGCCAGGATTCCCAGTGGATCAAACACCAAAAATTCCCAGTGGATCCAGAAAGTCAAACACCAAGAATTCCCAATGGATCCAGAGGGATGAACCCCAGGATTCCCAACGGATCAAACACCAGGATTCCCAGTGGATCAAACACCAAAAATTCCCAGTGGATCCAGAGGGATGAACCCAAACATTCCCAGTGGATCCAGAGGGATGAACCCAAACATTCCCAATGGATCCAGAGGGATGAACACCAGGAATTCCCAATGGATCCAGAGAGATGAACACTGGGATTCCCAATGGATCAAACACCAGGATTCCCAATGGATCAAACACCAGGATTCCCAGTGCATCCAGAGGCACGAAAACCAGGATTCCCAATGGATCAAACACCAGGATGCCCAGTGGATCAAACACCAGGATTCCCAGTATATCAACACCAAGATTCCCAGCAGACCCAGAGAACCAAACCCCGGCACTCCCAGTGGATCCAGAGAATTAAACACCAAGAACTCCCAGCGCATCCAAAGGACCAAACCCCAAAAATTCCCAACCCACCCACAGCATCAAACCCCCAAACCCCTTCCCCATCCCCCATCCCCACCTCGCACTCCTCGGTGCTCTTGGGCCCCGGCGGCGTCCGCACCCTCTCGGGGGCCGGGATCTCGTGGATGAACGTGAAGCCCTCGGGCACGGGCGCCAGGGGCTCGGGCCGCTGCCCGAAGTTCAGCTCCACGGCGCAGCCCTTGCACAGCACGTGGGGCAGCAGCGCCCGCTCGCCCAGCGCCTCCTTGGGGATGCGGAACGCCGCGCCCAGCTCCTGCCCGTTCTTGGAGAAGGAGAGCTCCACCAGCTCCGGGCCCTCGAAGTCCTGAGGGAGAGGGAAAAATATAAATCCTTGCGCTGCTCCATACCACCTGTATTTTTTTTTTCTGATTTTTTTCTGATTTTTTTCTGATTTTTTTCTGATTTTTTTCTATTTTTTTCCAGTTTTTTCTTGATTTTTTTCCCATTTTTTCTTGATTTTTTCCTTTTTTCCTGATTTTTCATTTTTTTCCCCCGATTTTTCCTTTTTTCATCCCACCCTTTTCCAGTTTTTCCCTGTTTTTTCCAACCTTTTTCCAGTTTTCCTTTTTTTTCCCATTTTTTTCCTGATTTCTTCCTTCATTTTTTCCTGATCTTATATTTTTTTCCCAGGTTTTCCTTTATTTTTCTTATTTTCTACCAGTTTTTCTCTGAATTTCCCCTTTTTTTCCTAGCTTTTTCCAGTTTTTCCCTTTTCCTATATTTTTCCAGTTTTTCTCTGATTTTCCCCTTTTTTTTTCCTACCTTTTCCCAATTTTTCCCTGATTTTCCCTTTTTACCTTTTTCCAGGTTTTCCCTTTTTTTTTCTGATTTTTCCCTCGTTTTTTTCCTGATTTTTTTCCCATTTTCCTGATTTTTTCCCTTTTTTTTTCTGATTTTTCCCTCATTTTCCCCCAATTTTCCCCCACTTTACCCCATTTTTCCCCTTTCTTTTCCCAGATTTCCCCCATTTTCCCCATTTTTCCCCCATTTCTTCCCATTTTTCCCCATTTTTTTCCCCAGATTTCCCCCATTTCTTCCCCATTTTTCCCTACTTTTTCCCATTTTTCTCCATTTTTTCCCAGATTTTCCCATTTTTTTCCCATTTTCCCCCATTTTCTCACCGCGAAGCAGCCGATGACGTCGTTCTCCCCAAAACTTTCCCCAAATTCCTCGAATTTCCCGTTTTCCACCTTCAGCCCCCGCCCGTCGAAGCCGTAGGAGAACTCGTCCTCCCCTGGGGGGGGAAAAATGGGAATTTGGGATTTGGGAATTTGGGGGCAAAAAATGGGATTTGGGGGATTTGGGGTTTGGGGATTCGGGGGATTTGGGGTTTGGGGATTCGGGGATTTGGGGGATTTGGGGGATTTGGGAATTGGGGGATTTGGGGGTTTGGGATTTGGGGATGGATTTGGGGATCCTGGGGTTGGATTTTTGGGGTCCTGGCTGAATTTTGGGATCCTGGGGATGGATTTTGGGGCTTTTGCAGTGGATTTGGGGCTGGATTTTGGGGTTCTGGGATGGATTTTGGGATCCTGGCAATGGATTTTGGGGTCCTTGATGAATTTTGGGATCCTGGCAATGGATTTTGGGGTCCTTGATGAATTTTGGGATCCTGGGGCCGGATTTTGGGATCCTGGGGCCGGATTTTGGGATCCTGGCAATGGATTTTGGGATCCTGGGGCTGGATTTTGGGATCCTGGGGCCGGATTTTGGGATCCTGGCAATGGATTTTGGGATCCTGGGGCTGGATTTTGGGATCCTGGGGGTGAATTTTGGGATCCTTGAGGGATTTTGGGATCCTGGCAATGGATTTTGGGATCCTGGCAATGGATTTGGGGATTTTTCAGTGGATTGGGGTTGGATTTTGGGGTTCTGGGCTGGATTTGGGGATTTTGCAGTGAATTTGGGGCTGGATTTTGGGGTTCTGGGGTGGATTTTGGGATCCTTGATGGATTTGGGGATCCTAGGATGGATTTTGGGTGGGTTTTGGGGGATTTGGGGGGATTTGGGGTCTCACCCAGCTGGGAGTGGGAGAAGTCCACGGACCAGCCCACGCGCAGCAGCGGCACCTCGGAGCTGCCCTCCTTCCCCGGGAGGTTCTGCGACACCTGCGGGGAAATTCGGGGATTTGGGGTCAAAAAATTCGGGATTGGGGCAGGAAAAATCCCAAAAAAACCCCAAAAAATCCCAAAAAACCCCCAAACCTGCTAAAGCAGGCACCAAAAACCCTCAAAAAACTCAAAAAAACCCCCCAAAACTCTCACAAAAAACCCCAAACTTGCTCAGAAATCCCCCAAGTCCACCCCAAAAACCCCCAAAAAACCCCAAAAAACCCCAAATTCCCTCAGAAATCCCAAGCCCACCAAAAAACCCCCAAAAAACCCCCCCAAAACCCCAAATTCCCTCAGAAATCCCCCAGGTTTGGGGTTTTCCCCCCAGATTTAGGGTTTTCCCCAGGGATGTTTTTGGAATTTTCCAAGGGCTATTTTTGGGGTTTTTCTCAGAGATGTTTTCGGGGTTTTTCCCAGGGATGTTTTGGGGTTTTTCCCCAGGTTTGGGGTTTTCCCTGGGGTGTTTTTAGGGTTTTCCCCAGGGTTTGGGGTTCCCCCCAGGGTGTTTTTGGGGTTTTCCCCAGGGTTTGGGGTTTTCCCCGGGGATGTTTTTGGGGTTTTCCCCAGGGTTTGGGGTTTTCCCCGGGGATGTTTTTGGGGTTTTCCCCAGGGTTTGGGGTTTTCCCAGGGATGTTTTTGGGGTTTTCCCCGGGGACGTTTTTGGGGTTTTTCCCTAGGATTTGGGGTTTTCCCAGGGATGTTTTTGGGGTTTGGGGTTTTCCCAGGGGTGTTTTTGGGGTTTTCCCAGGGAAGTTTTGGGGGTTTTTCCCCCAGGTTTGGGGTTGCCCCAGGATGTTTTTGGGATTTTCTCCAGAGACGTTTTTGAGATTTTCCCAGGGACATTTTTGGGGTTTTCCCCGGGGACATTTTGGGGGTTTCCTCTGGGGACATTTCTGGGGTTTTCCCCAGGGTGTTTTTGGGGTTTTTCCCCCAGGTTTGGGGTTTTCCCTGGGGTGTTTTTGGGGTTTCCCCAGAGGACGTTTTTGGGGTTTGGGGTTTTCCCCAGAGATGTTCTTGGGGTTTTTTCTGGGACAGTTTTGGGGTTTCCCTGGGATGTTTTCGGGGTTTCCCCCAGGGATGTTTTTGGGGTTTTCCCAGGGATGTTTTTGGGGTTTTCCCCGGGGATGTTTTTGGGGTTTGGGGTTTCCCAGGGATGTTTTTGGGGTTTCCCTGGGGATGTTTTTGGGGTTTCCCAGGCGATGTTTTTGGGGTTTTTCCCCCAGGTTGGGGTTTTTCCCAGAGATGTTTTTGGAGTTTTTCCCGGGACATTTTTGGGGTTTCCCTGGGATGTTTTTGGGTTTTTCCCCAGGATGACTTTGGGGTTCCCCCCAGGGCAGTTTTTGGGGTTTTTCCCCCAGGTTTGGGGTTTCCCCGGGGATGTTTTGTGCTCCCACCTTGGCCTGGAAGCAGACGCGCCCGTGGGTGACGCCGTGGGTGCTGCGGGCGCCGGCCCAGAGCCCCGGGAAGCGCTCGGAGAAGAGCGGCTGCCCCCCATAGCGATCGCGGCTGGCGCGGAACTGCAGGTCCGACGTGTCTGGGGGGGAAAATCCAAACTCTGCCCCACGTCCTGCCCCAGAGCCTGCCCCACATCCTGCTCCTGCCCCAGAGCCTGCCCCACGTCCCAAATCCAACCCCAAATCCAACCCCAAATTCTGCTCCTGCCCCACATCCCAAATCCAATCCCAGATCCTGCCCCAGATCCTGCCCCAAATCCTGCTCCTGCCCCACATCCCGCCCCACATCCCAAACCCAACCCCAGATCCTGCCCCACGTCCTGCCCCAGATCCTGCCCCACATCCAACCCCAAATCCAGCCCCAAATCCAACCCCAAATCCCCCAAATCCCACCTGGAACTGAGGCCAAGTCACCTCAAATTCCCGAATCCCTCCCCAAACCCCACTTGGGATCGAGTCAAATCCACCTCGAATCACCCCAAAAAACTCCCAAATCCCCCCAAATTCCACGGAACCTCCCCCAAATCCTTGAAAAACGCCTGAAATCCCAAAAAATATCCCTGAACCCATCCCAGAAATCCCCAAAATTCCCAAAAATTCCCAAAATTCCCGTACAGGTGTCGAGGATCACCAGGGTCTCGTCCTCTTCCCCCTCGGGCGGCTCCTCCTCGGGCGGCGGCGGAGATTTGGATCTGTGGGGTTGGAAAATCCCAAAGGTTGGGAAAAATCCCCAAATTCTGGGAGAGAAATCCCAAATTCTGGGAAAAATCCCCAAATTCTGGGAGGGAAATCCCAAAGTTTGGGAAAAATCCCCAAATTCTGGGAGAGAAATCCCAAAGTTTGGGAAAAATCCCCAAAATCTGGGAGGGAAATCCCAAAGTTTGGGAAAAATCCCAAATTCTGGGAGGGGAATCCCAAATTCTTGAGGAGAAACTTCCAGAAAATCCCAAATTCCTCGGGAATTGTTCCTGGGGCTCCCAAATTTCCCGGCTCTCTGACCCTTTGGGATTCCAGTTTTCAGTTTTGGATCCCAAATTCCATAAAAAACCCCCAAAAAATTCCCAAAAAATCCCCCAAAAAATCCAAAACAGTTCCAAAAAAATTCCCCAAAATTTCCTGCCCCCCCCGAATTCCCAGAATTCCCCGAAATCCCCGGGAATGTCCACTGGGATTCCCAACCCCTTAAAAAAACCCCCCAAAATTCCCAAAACAATTCCAAAAAATCCCAAAAAATTCCAAAAAAAAAAATCCAGAAAAATTCCTGGGCCCCCAAAATTCCCAAAAACTCCTGGAATTCCCAGAAAACCCTGGAATTCCCAGCTGGCACCTCCCTGACTTTGGGAACCTCTCCGAACCTTCCAGGACGATCCCAAACCCCTTAAAAAAACCCAAAACATAAAAAAAAAAAAAAAAAAAATTTAAAAAAAATTTAAATAAATAAAAAAACAAATTCCCAAAAAATCCCTGGGCTCCCAGAATTCCCAGAATTCCCAGCTGGGACCTCCCTGACTTTTGGAACCTCTCTGGACGATCCCAACCCATTAAAACCCCCCCCAAAAAATCCCCCAAAAAATAAAAAAACCCTCAAAAATTCCCAAAAAATAAAAAAAATAAAAAAAAAAAAACAAAAAAACCCGAAAATTCCCCAAAAATTCCCAAAAACCCCCCAAAAATTCCCAAAAATCCCCCAAAAATTCCCAAAAAATCCCCCAAAAATTCCCAAAAAAATCCCAGAAACTCCAAAAAAATTCCAAAAAAAAAAAATCCCAAAAATTCCCAAAAAAACCCTCAAAAAGTCACAAAAAAAACCCCCAAAAAACCCCCCAAAATTCCAAAAAAATTCAAAAAAAAAAAACAAACCCCAAAAATTCCCAAAAAAACCTCCGAAAACTCCCAAAAAATTCCAAAAAAATTCCAAAAAACCCCCCCAAAAAATCCCAAAAAATCCCTCAAAAAACCCCAAAAAATCCAAAAAAATTCCAAAAAAATCCCCCAAAAAACCCCCAAAAATCCCAAAAATTCCAAAAAATCCCCCCAAAAAACCCCCAAAAAACCCCCCAAAAAATCCCAAAAAATCCCCAAAAAATCCCAAAAAATTCCAAAAAATCCCTCAAAAACCCCCCAAAAAATCCCAAAAAATCAAAAAAAAATCCAAAAAACCCCCCAAAAATTCCCCAAAAATTCAAAAAAAAATCCAAAAAACCCCCAAAAAATTCCCAAAAAATTCCAAAAAAACCCCAAAAAATTCCCAAAAAATCCTGAGGCCCCAAAATTCCTGGAATTGCAGGAATTCCCGGGAATTCCCACCGGCTGTTGTAGGCCTCCTCGCGGAACTCGTGGTAGGCTCGGCCGTGCTCGTCCTTCTCATCCCGCAGCCGCTTCAGCCCCCGGCGCTCGCCCTCGGCCGCCTTCGCCTTCTCCTCCTCCTCCCCTGGAAATAAAAAATTCCCAAATTTTTAATTGGGTTTGCCTGAAAATATTCGGGATTTTCCTCAGGGAAAAGAAGCACAAGAAATTCTGGGTTTTTACGGGGAAAAAAAAAAAGGGTGAAAATTTGGATTTTTACTTCTTTTTTTTCCATATTTTTTGGGGTTTTTTTAATTTTTTTAAAGTTTTCTTGGGTTAAAATTTCGATTTTTAAATATTTTTTTTTCTTTTTTTGGACTTTTTTCTTGATTTTTTTTTAAATTTTGGGGGGGGGGTGTTAAAATTTGGATTTTTAATTTTTTTTCGTTTTTTCTTGGGGTTTTTTTTGAGTTAAAATTTAAATCTAAGGAATATTCCATGGACTCCTCCTCTGCAGAAAAATTCCCAATTTTTTATTGGGTTTATCCTAAAAATATTTGAGGATTTCCTCAGGGAGAAAAAAAAGACAGAAAAAAGGGTTAAACTCTGGATTTTTTAAAAAATTTTTTTAAAATTTTTTTGGCTTAAAATTTGGATTTTTAAATTTTTTTTTTCATATTTTTCAATATTTTTTTCTCTTTATTTTTTAATTTCTTAAAACTCTTCTGTTAAAATATGGATTTTTAAAATGTTTTTTTTTTCATATCTTTCGGATTTTTTTCTCTTTGTTTTAATTTTTAAATTTATTTTTTTGGGGGGTGAAAGTTCGGATTTTAAAAGGTTTTTCTCATATTTTTTGGAGGATTTTTTTTTTTCTTTTTTAAATTTTTTTAAAAAAATTTTCGGTTAAAATCTGGATTTTTTTTCTTTTCTAATTTTTTCCAAATTTTTGGGGGGTTAAAATTTGGATTTTTAAATTCTTTGCATATTTTTTGGATTTTTTTTTAATTTAAAATTTAAATCTAAGGAATATTCCATGGACTTCCATTCCAAGTTTTTCCAGGGAAAAAAGGGTTCAAATTTGGATTTTTAAAATTTTTTTCTTAATTTTTAGGATTAAAATTTCGATTTTTTTCTTTTTTTCAATTTTTTTTTTAATTTTTTTGGTTAAAGTTTGGATCTTTTTTTTCTTCTTCTAATTTTTTTAAATTTTTGGGGGGTTAAAATTTGGAAATTTTTTTTTTTTTTAATTTTTAAACTTTTTTTTGGCTTAAAATTTGAATCCAAGGAGAACATCCCATGGGAATTCCAAAGTCTGAATGGTTTTTTTTGGTTTAAAAGCTCAAAAAGTGGCAAAAATCCAAATTTTTCCTTCCCAGTGAATTAAATCAAAGCATTCCTGGGGAATTTTGGAGTTCTGTCAGATTTTCCACCTTTTAGGGTGACAAAAACTGGTTGAAATTATTTTTTTTCTTAAAAATGGAATTAAATTAAAATATTCCATAAAAACCTTGGAGTTCCAATGGATTTTTCTAAGTTTTGAAAATTGAAATGTGGTCAAAATTAAGGTTTTTTTCTTAAAAATCAAAACATTCCATGAAAATCTTGGAGTCTTAATAGATTTTCCAGGGTTCAGAGTGGCAAAAAGCGGTTAAAATTCCAATTTTTTCCTTAAAAATGAAATAAATCAAAATATTCCATGGAAATTTGAGGGTTTTTTGGCTTTTAGAGATGTGAAAAGTGGCTGAAATTCCAATTTTTTCCTTAAAAATGAATTAAATAAAAATATTCTGTGAAAACCTTGGAACTTTATTGGATCTTCTAAGCAAAATAAAAGCCCAGGAAGAGGAAATTCCCACCTGGAATGTGGGAATGGCTAAAAAAAGCCACAAAAATGTTTAAAATCCTTCAAAAATATAAAATTCCCCTGGGATTTTTCATGGAAAAATGAAGAATTCCAGGATCAAGACCCGTTGGTTCATTAAAAACTGGAAAGTCCAATTAAAATAATTCAATAAATCCAACAAAAAATAATCCAAGGAAACGAAAAATTCCCAATTTTTCTCTTGTTTGGCCAAAAAAAATCCCACAAATCCAACAAAGTTGAGAAATATTTCCATAAAATCCAAGTTTTGTATTTTTTTAGCATCCTAAAATAAAAACTTTGCAGAAATTATCCCATAAAAATCAAAGTTTGGGGTAAAAATGGGAATAATTTCACTTTATCCCCAATAAAATCGTGTTCCATGGGGATTAATGCTCCACAAATCCTCCCAAAATCAGGATTTTTCCCTCAAAATGAGGCATTTTTCCCTCAAAATGAGGCATTTTCCCCTCAAATCCCAGGATTTTTCATTCAAAAATCAACATTTTCCATCAACACCCAAGATTTTCCCTCACAAATCAGGTTTTTCCCTCACAAATTGATATTTTTCCCTCACAAATCGATATTTTCCCCTCACAAATCAATATTTTTCCCTCACAAATCAGGATTTCCCCATACAAATTAATATTTTTCCCTCACAAATTAATATTTTTCCCGCACAAATCGATATTTTTCCCTTCACAAATTGGTATTTTTCCCTCACAAATCAGGATTTTCCCCTCACAAATTGATATTTTCCCCTCACAAAACGATACTTTCCCTCACAAATCGATATTTTCCCCTCACAAATCAGGATTTTTCATTCAAAAATCAACATTTTCCATTAACACCCAAAATTTTCCCTCACAAAACAAAATTTTCCCTCACAAGTCGATATTTTCCCCCCACAAATCAGGATTTTCCCCTCACAAATCAATATTTTCCCCTCACAAATTGATATTTTCCCTCACAAATCAGGATTTTCCCTTCACAAATCAAGATTTTCCCCTCAAAAATCGGTATTTTCCCCTCAAAATTTGATATTTTCCCCTCACAAATCAAGATTTTCTCCTCAAAAATTGATATTTTCCCTCACAAATCAGGATTTCCCCTCACAAATTGATATTTTCCCTCACAAATCGGTATTTTCCCCTCACAAATCGATATTTTTCCCTCACAAATCAGGATTTCCCCTCACAAATTGATATTTTCCCTCACAAATCAGGATTTTCCCCTCACAAATCCATTTTCCCCTCACAAAACGATATTTTCCCCTCACAAATAAGAACTTTTCCATCAAACCCCAAGATTCTTCCTCAGAATGAGAACTTTCCCCTCAAAATTCACAGCTTTCCCTGGAAAACCCAGATCTCGCCCTCAAAAATGAAGATTTTTCCCACCAAATCCCAAAACTTTCCCCAAACCCAAAAACTCCTCCTTTAAAAAACCCAAATCCCCGATTTTCCCAACACTTTCCCTTCGGATTATTTCTCCAAACTCAAAACTTTTCCCCTCAAA
Organism: Phylloscopus whistleri; assembly: GCA_017589585.1. Lineage (NCBI taxonomy): Eukaryota > Metazoa > Chordata > Aves > Passeriformes > Phylloscopidae > Phylloscopus > Phylloscopus whistleri. The sequence goes on from JADMLD010000570.1 coordinate 19,324, forward strand.
CCCGGCAAATTTCCCTCCAAAATTCATAAAAACCAGCAGATTTCCCTTCAAAACGTAAATTTTCCCCACATCTTGGACTTTATTACCTAAAACTGCATTTTTTTTCCCCGATTTTTCCCTCAAAATCCACTTCGATTCCAGAAATTCCATTGATTTTTCCCCTCAACCCGCGGCTCCACAGAAACTCCGAACTCAACTTTTTCCCGCTTTTTTTCCTCCCCTCAAACCCCGATTTCCCCTCACGGGAACGGGATTTTATCCCGATTTTGGGTTTTTTTTAATAACGGAATAAATCCCCACCTAAAAATCATCCGGATCGTCCCCCCAAAATTCGGGAATGAGGCCGAAATTCGG